>JAPKLW010000730.1:342923-374573 GCA_026898455.1 Plectranthus barbatus
TGGCCTGGCTTGTGTTGATTGCTCATAGCAGTGGAAATCTGACTGAACTGTGCATCGAGCATCTGAAGGTGCTTCGTCATATGTTGCATGTGAGTGGACATGTTCTTCACCTCAGTTTCCACCTTGCCAAACCTATTTTCGGAGCTTTTGATGAACTTTTCAAGCGTCTCCTCCAGCACAGACTTCTTCTTCTCCACAATCTCTCCCCCGGCTCCAACACTGAATCCCGGTGGAGGATTCTCAGCTGCATAAGGGTTAGAATAGGAAAAACCAGGATGGTTCTTAGCACTGTAACCATACCCTTGATTGTTGGCTCGGTAGTTGTTGTTGTTGTAACCTCCATTGGCATAGTTCACTTCAGCGGTATTGGAGGTGCTCGAACTGCTTCCTCGGTAGATGTAGTCGGCCTCAATGGGAACAATGGCCATGTTGGGATCTGAAGTAGCTGCTACCGAAGCTCTACCGGCCTCCAACAGTTTGAACTCTTGTCGGAGCTTCTTCACTTCTGCCACCACATCAATTTCCGGAGTAGTGGTCACTGCTTTGACTGCTTTCTGCCTTTCAGTAGGCCATTGGTGACTGTTGAGGGCCATGTCTGCAAGAAGTTGCATCCCCTCTTCTCCACTTTTCTTCATGAGAAGTCCTCCAGCTGAAGCATCAACCAATTCTTTTAAGTGAGGGGTTAATCCTTCATAAAAGTGGCATACCTGCATCTCAAGATCAATCCCATGGCCGGGGCACATCCTCAACAGCTCTTTGTATCTCTTCCAAGCTTCATAGAGGGTCTCATCGTACTTCTGGCTGAAGTGAGTGATGTCGGACTTCCTCTTCATGATGACACTGGGCGGGAAGAAGTTGGTGAGGAACTCTGCCCGGAGTTGTGCCCATGTGGCAATTCTGCTCTTGTCCAATCCAGCAAACCAAGATCGGGCCTCATCCCTGAGAGAAAAAGAAAACAGCCGCATCCGGATGGTGTCTTGGGGCACTCCGTTCTGCTTGATTGTGTCGCACACCTCGATGAACTGACTGAGGTGGCCGTATGGATCCTCAATGGCCTTCCCTGCATACTGGTTCTGCTGGACCATCTGAATCAAGCCTGTCTTCAACTCGAAGTTGTTGGCATCAATGCCAACTTGGAATCCCGGCTCCTCTCTCTGTGGCAGGAAGCGATCAAGAATGGATCTTTGAGGCACCACAATTCTCCTTTCATGGTTTCCTTCATTGGCCAGGGCTGCCAGTCTGGCAGCCTGCTCTGCTTGAACTGCTTGTGCTACTTGAAGTTGATCCCTGAGTTGTCGGACCTCATTCATGAACTGTCTCTGCTCCTCGGGAGTCATGTTTTGGAATGGTGCTTCTGGTGGTTGCTCCATCTCAGGCTCTTTTTCGTTGCTCTTTCCTTTGCTTTTGTTCCTCCTACAGGTAGCTTCAATCTCTGAATCGAAGGCTTCAAGATTCTTTCCCCGAGCTATTGTGTTCATGCACCTGAAGAGAAAACAGAAAAATCGAGAATCAGACTCTGTGTCGACCGACAGGGAGGCTGTCGATCGACACGGATGCTGCCTCTGCGTCGATCGACAGAAGCTCTGTCGATCGAAACAGAAACAAAAATTTCACACACACGCACGCGAACAGAAATAAAAAACTCAATCCAGAAAATATCAAAACAATCCAATAACAAGACAAAATCTGACTATCCCCGGCAACGGCGCCAATTTGATAACCGTAAAATACAGCAGCAAATAAATTTATAATAACCCGAAGGCTAGTCGAACCCACAGGGATAGTGCGACGAAATCATCTCATGTACTGGACACAGTTTATCAATTCTTTGTTTGAGTGAACCAAATTTGAGAAGAAGGTTTTGTTTTTCAAAATATAAATTAACTTGGGAATAAAATTCAATAATAAAAAGTACAGATTCTAGGGAAATCAACCAATCCAATTCAACATGTATAAACAATCAATCCAAACCCAAAATAATCATTAAGGTGGGAAATCTGTTAAATTGGAATTAATTCCTTTGTTGGGCAATTAAAACCTAGATTACTAGAAAGTGAATTTTACCTCTCGGTCTCAAGAACACAAACTAGTCAATCTCAATAAAGATACAGATTTGAAAACCCTACAACTAATTCTTCTTTTTGAGACAGAAAACAGTTGTATCAAAATTCTATTTTCCTATTATTAATTATCTCCTCTCGGTCTCAAATTAATAACTATAAACCTAATCCAATTTTCATCTCTCGATCCTTCAATTGAAAATAGATTTTGGAGTGAAAAACATAGAATTTGAACCAATTAATTAAGGGTTGGATTTAATTGAATTAACACATATTGAAAAGGATGGAGAAAACCCTAGAACCTGTTAAGGGTTCTAGCCTAACATAATTGAAATAAACATTGCAAAAGATGTAAAGAAACTTACTTGAATCATTAAAACAATAGGAACCTTGAAGTACTTGAATCCAATTGCAACAATAAAATAAAGAGTACTAGAAATTAAAGAGTTTAATGCTGAAAATAAAATAAAGGAGTGCTGAAAAACTGAATAATAAGATCTAATTTTCGAGCTTAATAAGTCATATTTATAGGGGAGAAAGTATATCTTCAAAAGGTAATGATTTGGGAAGGAAAAATCTCCAAACTGGGCCAAAAACTGCCTTTCCGGTGCGCGTGTCGCTCGACACAGTTCCTGTCGGTCGACAGGAATCCATTTCGGTCGACACAAATTGTGTCGCTCGACAGGAATGCATCTGTCTGCGCAGTCTCACGATTTTGACCATAACTTTCACTCCCGAACTCCGATTGACCCGATTCTAGTTGCGTTGGAAAGCTAACTCAAAGATCTTTCCATCCATGTGCTCCAATAGCTCAGATTCCATCTGTGGAAAAAGTCGTGACTGTTCCTTTGAACATCTGCTGCTTTCGGTACGGGTTTCCCTTGAATTTGGCCTAAAACCTGCAAAATATTACCATGACAAGCATAATATCCCCTATAAACACTTCATGCTCGATTATTAACTAAAAACTTAAGTAAATGCAATAAAACAATAAGAAAATGACGTGATAAGTGAGGCAAAATACGAGCTTATCAGGGCTTAAAACCCGTAGTTCTGGTTGAGGGTGACATCGTAAACGTCTATGAGTGTAGCTTGCGGTGGGAACTCTTGGGCAATTAGTGGAAACCATTTGTATTTGATTTATTAAAAGGTTTTCAATGCATTTGTTTTCGAAGTTCAACATGTATGTTCTTATTTAAGATTCTTTATTGTTTCAGATATGTCTATGTCTATTGTCGATCATATACTTGCTCTCAATCCTCTAACTGGTCCAAACTTCCATGAATGGAGTTTCTGCATCAAACACATCCTTTATCTGAAAAATCAAGCACATGTTCTTTACATAGATCCACTGTTGCATTCTCAAAGAGGAATGTGCGAGCTTGAGCTTGAATTCTATGACAGATGGGAGGATGCTGCTGAGTTTGCCTTCTGGCTCATCACGGGTTCCCTGTCTAGAGAATTAAAGCATAAGTATGAACACCTCGAAAGGGCTGGAGAGCTTTGGAAGGAACTCTCGACAGCCTTTGGCAAAGTGGAGCGAACTATTAACTATAAGCTTGTGCACAATCTTGTGTGCAAGAAGATGGTTGAGGATAGTTCAGTGACTACGCACATGATGTCTGTGATTGATCTCATGAGACAGTTTACTGTGCGGGGTGGTAATATCAGTGCGCAAGGCGAGATTGATATTATCTTGAATTCTCTTCCGGAATCCTATTATGACTTTAAGGTAGTTGCTGCTGCAAAGGGAGAGTATGCTCTGCATGAGCTGCTTGAGGATCTTGTAGTGGAGCAGTCTACCATGCGAGCACGGAAACCTGTTCTGTCTGGTTCTAGTACTGGTTCGACAACCTCTAAGGTTGGAGACAATGGTGCTGAGAGCAAGTTCAGGAAAACAGGCAGTGATAGCAAGTCTAGGAAGGGGAAGAGAGCCAAGGTCACTCCAAAGAAGAACGAGTGTGCTGGATGCGGAAAGGTGGATTGTCCGAATGCTAAGGGACAATGTATGTTATTTGCATTTGTAACGAAAACATGTTTAGCATCGGTTTCTACTCATTCGTGGGTAGTGGATACTGGAGCTACTGATCATGTTTGTTACATTTTGCTGGGGTTCACACCGAGGAGGGTGCTGAAGAATGACGAGGTTACCATCTCAATGGGGAACGCAGCACAAGTGAGTGCAGCTGCCATTGGAAATTTCACCTTGTACTTTGATGATTCTGTTTTAACTTTGAGAGATGTTTTGTACATGCCGGATTTTCGGCGAAACCTTATTCCAGTTTCCAAACTTTATGTTGATGGATATTCATTTATTTTTGATAGTGGTGTTTCTATCATTGGTAATAACGGTGTTATCTGTCGTGGAATGCTGAATAATTCTCTCTATGTTGTTAACTGTAATTGATAATCCTAGAAAGAGAAAACTTACTTCTTCTGATGAGGATCTTACATATCTCTGGCACTTGAGACTGGGTCACATCAGCTTGAAGCGGATTCAAAGACTTGCAGATGATGGTACATTGGACCTAGGGGTGTGCATTCGGTCGGTTCGGTTGAACCGACCAAAAATCGAACCGAACAGCCGATCAACCGAACCGACAATCGAATTGAATAATTCGGTTCGGTTTCGGTCGGTTCGGTTCAAACCAAACTACAGCAAAAAAAATTAAATATTTCCTGTAAATTCGAAAATCAAATAAAACATAACATAAAACATAAATTCCAACAACAAAATCCAAGCATTATATATATATATATATATTGAATTATGGAATAATAATAATAATATTATTATTATTATTATTATTATATATATATTTAATTTATAATTATTATTTATATTAGTTCGGTCGGTTCGGTTCGATTTTCGGTTCCGAAAGGCAGAACCGAAAACCGAACCGAATCTATTCGGTTTTCATTTTCCAGAACCGAAAACCAAACCAAAATTTAGAGAACTGAACCGAACCGACCAAATTTGAGCGGTTCAATCGGTTTTTTCGGTCCGGTTCGGTTCTTGCTCATCCCTAATTGGACCTAGTCCGGGCTGTACCTTATCAAGTCTGTGAATCCTGCATCGAGGGCAAGATGTCAAATAGGCCTTTCAAGGCTAGTCAGTCTCGAGCAGAGGAAGTGTTGGAATTGATCCATTCTGACTTATGTGGACCGATGTCCATGCAGGCTCGTGGAGGGTACGAGTACTTCGTCACTTTCATTGACGACTACTCAAGGTACGGATACGTTTACCTGCTTCGCTACAAGTCTGAATGCTTTGAGAAATTCAAAGAGTTCAAGGCTGAAGTAGAAAAGAAGGTCGGGAAAACTATCAAGTGACTGCGATCTAACCGCGGTGGCGAATACCTCGGCAACGAGTTCCTGCAATATTTGTCAGAAAATGAGATTACATCCCAGTGGACTGCACCGGGTACTCCCCAGCAAAACAGTGTAGCTGAAAGAAGAAATAAGACTCTTCTAGAGATGGTAAGATCAATGATGAGTTATGCAAACTTACCAATTTCGTTTTGGGGCTACGCATTGGAAACAACAGCTTACGTGCTTAATGTGGTGCTTTCTAAATCAGTTCCTAAGACGCCTTCTGAGCTCTTCCTTGGTCGCAAACCTAGTTTGTGCAAGTTTAGAGTATGGGGTTGTCCGGCACATGTACTGTCGAAGGAACCAGATAAGTTAGAAAGCAGGTCAAAAGTGATGTTGTTCATAGGGTATCCCAGGCAAACGAAAGGTGGTTACTTTTACTGTCTTGAGAGTCAAAGAGTCGTTGTTAGTGCCAACGCTAGATTCTTGGAGGACGAGTATGTGAGTAATCACAGGTCAAGGAGTGATATCGTTCTTCAAGAAATTGAGAACGAGAATGCAATTCCAAGGGAAGGGGAACGTGTAGATGTGGGTGCACCTGTGAGAGGTACAGCACCACAAACACGTTCTTCAGTGCAAGGTGCAGGGCCACAAGTCACCGCACCTACTACTGACACGACACCGATGCCTCGTCATAGTGGGAGAGTTATTTTCCAGCCGGAAAGATACATGTTCGTGGGTGAGTCTTCGGACTTGAGCCAGGAAGACGGACTTGAGCCCGGAAGACGGACATGAGGACTCTAACCCACTGACTTACGAAGAGGCAGTGCAGGACAAGGATGTTGCTAAATGGCGCGTCGCCATGGATTCTGAAATTGAATCCATAACTGCTATGGATGTATACCAGAAAACTGATTTGCCGGATGACTTTAGGGCCATAGAGTGCAAATGGGTATACAAAAGAAAGAAAGGGGCAGATGGAAAGATCACGACTTTTAAGGCCAGGCTGGTGGCAAAGGGTTATAGTCAGAAAGAGGGCATTGACTATGACGAAACCTTTTCACCCATAGCCATGCTATAATCCATCCGGATACTCTTTGCCATAGCTGCGCATATGGACCTCGAGATCTGGCAGATGGATGTCAAAACCGCTTTTCTAAACGGTTACCTTGAAGAAGGTAGAGACATCTATATGCAGCAACCCGAGGGTTACATAAGAAATGGCGAAGAACATCTTGTCTGGAAGCTTAGGATGTCCTTGTATGGACTTAAGCAAGCTTCAAGGTCGTGGAACTTACGTTTCAACGATGTGATTAAATCCTATGGATTTGCACAGTTGGAAAACGAAAGTTGTGTTTACCGACTTTGTGTCAGTGGGAGCGTGGTCTTCCTTGCACTTTACGTTGATGACATACTCCTATTTGGAAACAATGAGGGAGTGATGTCCGAAATCAAAGTTTGGTTGTCCGAACAGTTCCAAATGAAGGATCTGGGAGAAGCTGGCTACATTCTTGGTAATAAGGTCTTACGAGATCGTAAGAGAAGAATGTTGAGCTTATCTCAGGCATCCTATGTGGATACTGTGATAGCCCGGTTCAGCATGCAACTCGCCAAGAAAGGCTTGCTACCTTTCAAGCATGGCGTTCGTCTTTTTGGTGGGCAGTGTACTCAGACACAGCAGGAGAAAGACGAGATGAGTCTTGTACCATATGCTTCGGCTGTGGGTAGTCTCATGTATGCAATGCTGTGCACCAGGCCAAATATCTGTTATGCCGTTGGCATGGTAGCAAGATATCAGTCTAACCCTGGACAAGCGCACTGGACTGCTGTAAAGCACATCCTCAAGTATTTGAAAAGAACTAGGAATTTCTGCCTAGTTTATCAAAGTGAGGATTTGTGCCCTGTGGGTTATACAGACTCGGATTTCCAAGGGGACCAGGATGAGAAGAAATCGACCTCAGGATATGTGTTTACCCTGAGAGGTGGAGCTGTATCTTGGAGGAGCTCAAAGCAGAAATGCATTGCTGACTCCACCATGGAGGCGGAATATGTCGCCGCCTCGAAAGAGGGGGTGTGGCTCCAGAACTACCTTTTAGAGTTAGGCGTGATCCCGAGTTTGCCGAGGAGCATCACAATTTATTGTGATAACTCTGGTGCAGTGGCAAACTCAAAGGAAACGCGGTCTCACAGGGCAAGCAAACACATAGAGAGAAAGTACCATATCATACGAGAAATCGTATTGAGGGGCGATGTGCTGATTAAGAAGATTGACATTGCTGACAATATTGCTGATCCGTTTACAAAGAGCTTGCCGCAGAAAGTTTACGAAAGACATATTCGTGATCTAGGTCTGAGGTGGATGCCGACCACTGATAGTGGTTTAAGTGACAGCAGACTAAATAGACGGACTGTATACTCTGTAATAGCTTAGTTATGCTTTGAGTATAAGTGGGAGATTGATGGATTTTGTATACTGAAAGCATTTATTATAATGAGTATACAACGGTTTATTTCTCCTATCTGTTAACAATCTTACATGTATGAACAATGGTATCCTCTTGTCTCACCGATAGGGACGATCATACGGCGTGTTGTAGATTGCAAAAGACAGTATGATCACTTGACCTAGTGAGACATAAACCTGATCGCAGTCGAGACAGCGTATGAGGATACGTCTGTCCGGATGGCTGCGGCATTGTCGGAATAAGTAGTCTGTCTTGGTTACTTGACATGCTGGTACGCAGAGGTGGCGTATTGATGGACCGCAGTGAGATGTATTCGTCTGTCTGACATCAACGAATACAAGATCTTGTTATATTGATTGAGTCCAAACCCTAACGAAGGTTCAGGGGTTTGCACGGATTGACTGTTGCTTTGACTTGCCATGGTGGAGAGCCTAAGTAATGTGCTCGTATATCCGCATCTTGGGTAACAGCAGTTCGTGTAGTACCACCTGAGACTGGGTTTAGGTAACCATATCCGAGTAATAGGATGGGGACATTCCCTGAGGAGCTCAATAACATTCATCGTGCCAAAGTCCTGCAGGCTGATTAATTTCTGGCACGAGTGATAAGGTTTGAGTGGTACTACTCAGGAATTATAAGATATTAATTAATTGTAGTTAGAGCTTGTCAGAGGCTCCGATTAATTAATGAATGTCCGGTAACCTTAAATATGGGGATTCTCAATTAATGCAGCCCGTTCTCATAACGTGGTAATAAAGGGGTAGGTCAGTATTAATTCTGTGGTGAAAAAGAATTAATATTAATTAATTAATTGTGTCATGGGTTGTGGACATGAGAATTAATTAATTTATAGGCCCACTTTATTATTTGCATTAGGTCCTAGGACTGACCCAAATTAAATATGCTGAATTGAGCCCAAAAAGGCCCATTAGGGTTTACAACCCTAGGTCTATAAATAGACAGCTCTCTCTCATAAGTTGTAACACAGTTGAAACACACTAAACCTAGAGAGAGAGAGAGGCGCCGTTTTTGGAGAAGAAAGGAGGAGAATTTCGATTCTGGTCCTGCTCAGAATACAGATCTACGGAGTCCTCACCAGTAGTAGATCTGAACAGCATTGGGACACAGCCCTGAAGATCTGATCTGGAGAACAAGATTTTCTTCTCTTCTTCTTTCTTATTTTCGAATTTATCTAGAAATTAGATTGATAATTTCTACTTCCGCAGATAAAATCGAATTGCGTGGTTGAATTGAAGTTTGGAATTCAAACGCAAAAGATCGGTACAGACTCGACGGAATAACGGTAATCCCTCAATCCACAATACTGGTTATTAAATTCATAGGAGCATGCTAGGGTTTTGTGAATTTGAATTATGTGCAATATCCATAAATCGATCCGGTTCAATTTGATTTTTGTGATTCGGTTCACGAAAAAACCCTACAATAAGCTCCATGGAGTTACTTGCATTCCCCTGCAAAAGCCTATAAACAGGCCCCTACACCTGTCGAACTCACCCAAGGGGACTTCAACCTATCATTAGAGATAAGGACCTCACAAGGACCACTCCAGGGCTCCCGATGCCTCCGCACGAGGAGCTTGGAACTTCCGTGCTTTGGGCACTTACATCATGACGAACTTGATACACAGAATTGTTTGACTTTGGGGTTTCCCGGACGGTCAACCCCAAGCCCAAAAGGCCTATTGTTGGGCCCAAATCTGATTGGGTTAAAATGAACAAGGCTCAAGCCCAATAAGAGCGATGACGACCCGAACCCAAAGGTCTACAGTGATGAACAAACCTGACCTGAGGACCCACTAGACCTCCAGAGGTCTGCCCGACAGACCACGAGCTACGAATATGGTCCTGACCACCATCCACGCACACGAATGAACCACGGAGCTAAAGTTCACAACCTACCTGCCAGGTTGAGGGGATAATAATCAGGCCGCACCTAGCTTGGGAAACTGTTAGAAGCCCTATCCAAACCACCCCCTTGAAACCAAAACTACCTCAGAGTTCACTACATCACCTATTAGAGAATGGCTAAGCGGATAAAGGTCAAGTTGTAGACAATCCGGAGGACCGTTGGGAATCCTAGCTGAACAACCTCTAAAAAAGATGCAACTGCCAACCTCCAATCACATCCTCTGAGAAAATCGGAACTACCTCCTAAAATATCTAAGGTTGTAACAACTCCTTTTAAACTATAACTTTCCCCTATTACACTTGTACTCTGTAATTTCAATATGCACACATCATTTTCTATCGTTAAGATTGTGTTATTTCATCATTCTTTAGTTATTTTCCTCTTATTTTTCTGACAAGTTTTGAAGGTTCCTACTTCATCACAAATCAAACCTCACCAATTATCATTTTTTTTTTCAAATTAGAAAATAATGTGTGGATCGAATTACATATATTTTTAATTTTTGCAAAACTATAAATCAAATTGGTACAAATTGATCAAATTATTAAGCATAAAAGAAATATCTCATAATTGATTAATCAATAAAGTTATAATTATAGAAAACATTAATAGTTTAATCAGGACAAAAGATACAAATTTTATTAAAAAAATAAAGAAAAAACACAAACTTATTCATAAAATTGTGTCAAGAAAAAGAAAAAATAAAAAAACAAAGAGTCGGTCACCAATCCACCAATTTTTTTTTTTTGTTATAAAACGAATCTTAATACATTATATTTTATATTTTAATATATAATTTTTTTCTGAGTAAAAACTACATTATTTGTAATAAAGAACTAAATCATTTGCAATAAAAAATATATTATCTCAATAAATTAAATACATAATTAAATTCATATCATAATAAAAATATGACATCGTCCCATCTAAGAGTTTGCCAAAAACTAAACAAAAGGAGTCGAGTAAAAAGTGAAAAAAGAAGTAACAAAACATAGGTAAGAAACGATCCATTATCAACCGATAAAAATAAGATCATATCCCAGAGCTCGTCAGGGTTGTTAAAACAATTTACCTATAATTAATTACTTACAAATTCGACAATAGAAAAAAACACCCTCTCGCCCTTAAAATAATTTACCCCAATTTTATTTTTTTATTATTTTTTTAAACTGACATCAGCATGAACATTCAAAACTCAATATACGTTTGGAGATTTGATGTGGGTTGAAGAGAGGAAAAAAACCCAAAAATTGAGTTTGCATTTGAGAATGTAGTATTGGAGTTGGCCTTAAGAGTGGCATAATAAACTCTTCATACTCGACCTACTGTAGGAACTCCCCAGTCATTATCAATCCATTTTCATTTGAGAGAGAGATAGGGAGGGAGGGATTATACTAAAATTATTCATAACTTAGATCTTAGAATACAATTAAAGAAATGGACAAACTTTCCTCTGTACAGAAAATCTTGATACGAGGCAGGTTGTGTTGTGCACTTAATTTCAGAAAGAGATCCCTAAAGAATCAAGCAGACAACCTTAACATTATCGGAAATATGATATAATCCTCACTTCTGATGCACTTTTTGACAGCATCATGAAAAACTTAAATATCAAACAAGGTACCTGTGTCCGTGAAAGCCGGTTCTGGAGAGTAAATGTTCCAGTTAAGAGATGTGGACTCTTCCACAGCCCCTGAAAATGACTGATTGTCGAACATCCAACTGTCCAAGAAATTGAAGTCTAACGTCGAGCCAGGCTCTTTACTTTCAGGAAGCCGGCTGTCAGCATCATTTATTGGGGGGGCATTAGCAGCAGCAGCTAGTTCAACTTCAACACTCCGCCCAGAGAGAATGTGTACAGTATCTTGTATTGGTGATGTCCCTGCTGGTGCAGCGTTTGGATGCTGTGATTGCTTTGCATGAACCTGCATCTTCCCATGGTTGACAGAGGAATCACATAAGAAGCCAAAATCTGTTGGACTTGCATCCATGCCACTTTGAGTACGATGTAACTGGACATCATTGTGGCCAAGACTCAACAAAGAATTAGAACTATGTTCTTGCAGTTGAGAAGAGCCACTGTCAAGGTCATTACCCAGACTGGAATGTGAGGAGATTCCGGATCCTGAATGCAATTGATTTGAAAAAGCATTGCCAGAATCTGACTGGTAGGAAGCAACAGTCGGAGAAGGTAGAGGATCGATGGGCACATATGCAACATAGGGTTCAGGAGCAACCGAATTGTTGATCTTTCCCATACTTGGCTGAGAATATATGTAGGATTGTAATGTTGGTGAACTCTGAGAGTTTCCACTCATAAATGTTTGAGATTGGTTTGGTATCATACCCGGATTTTGATAACTTGAACAAGGTTGGGAGTTCATTTGCGGTTCAGATGATAAGTAGTTTGCACGTGCAGCATCCATGTAATAAGGAGAAGAAAATTCAGACTGGGGTATACTGGAAACAGCAGCCTGACTTCCAACAGTTTGCTGATTTGAGACATGACGACCATTTGGAGCCTGGAATGCAGGGGACCGCCTGCTTAGAGGTAATTGAAACCGATATGCATGCCTATTATTTGTTGAAGCTCCAATTGACCCACTCCGCTTGAACACTGCACGTGGAGGGAAGGACTGAGGATTCTGGCTTCCTACATGGTAGCTTCTGTTCCTAAAAGCAACCTTTGCAGCAACAGTGTTAGTACTTCTAGGGTGTGACTGCACTGAGACTAACTGTGATCGGGGGTTATATCTAGGAGCAGCATACCCAGACAGTTGGCTTCTTACAAGGTTGATGGCATTTGGTGAACTAACATTGGATGACAGAGCACAAGGACGGATTGCAGCAGGATTAAGAGTCTGATTCTGAGGCAAAGAGTTTGGCTGTGCTGGAGCATGTCCCAACACTTGAATTGATTGAAAGAATGATTCTAGACGAGTGCCACCTTTACCATGAATATCCGAGTTAGGCTTATCACCTTTCTTCACATTCTTCCTCTCTGCTTTCCAATATTCCTCTTTATCACTAGCATGACAATGATCAGTGCTTTTAAGACCGGTGCCCCAATAGGAACATGGAGCCAGTGAGTCACAGACATAACAGTGACACTGAAATGGGAACATGAACACACACATAAAAATCAAAGAAGGAAGTTGTGTACTCCACATTGGACAGATAAAAAATATCAAAATAAAAGAAATTACCTGACCACAATGGACATCATGTGGAGTAGAAGCAAAGGGATGCTTAGCACAATCATGCCTAGGGTGAGGAAAGTCTCTGCATGCAACCTGCAGATGCAAAGATGAGAAAAACAATTTATTTTAACCAATATCTCTAAAAAACAAGCAAAAAGAAGATCACGGTATGTAGTAAGACAAATGGAATCAGAAACGAATGAGCAGATTTGTCAAAGATCTTAGAAAATACAAAAAATTAAATAAAAAAATCACTAGTCATGCATCTCAGTTCCCAAAGCTTAAGAACTAAATCTAAAGAAGAGTACTTTGCATGTCAAAACCTATTTACTTAAAGAACAATTTGAGAAGTACACTTCAAGAAGCTGTAGAGTTCCTAACTTTCACATTCACAGCTAGAACTCAAGGATTTCCATGATATACTCCCGAAATTGATAAAGTTGCAGCAACTACATTGGCTCCCAAATGAACATGATGTTCACTTAGAGATCAACTTCTGCAGCAGCGAACATGACATACTCATTAGTATGAGAACTGCAGTTCTTCAATTATCACAAATAGAATTGTAAACACAAATGAAAACCTCTCAACTAAAAGAACCATACTTAACAAAAACATGGCCCTAGTTTAAGAGAGCCAAACAATTTCCTGGAAAATTCCCACCAAGGTCCATCATCTTCGAATCTGAAGCACAGCCACAGATATTCGATTTCATAAGATGCAAAAAGGTCTAAAAATCATAGAAGAAAAAAGAAACGGTATACTCAGCAATAGTCCCAATCCAAAAATAACAGTTTGCTAAGTTAAGGTAATATTCCGTAACTTAGCAATTTGAGACAAACAATCATGATAAACATAATTGCTAAGCTAAGGAAAATTACTATCTTACATGCATCAGCGACTAAATATGAACAATACAGATACTTAATGAAGTAACCCAATTAAGCAGTAGTATTAGAGATTTTTATGGAAACATTTTAAGTAAAGTCGGCCAAAAATAAATAAAAGTCATAACTTCTGAAAAAGTGAATAAATAAATAAATCCGTACCTCACCCTTCTCACCAACAATCTCGAGGTCATCGGAATCATCATCACCATCAACCTTAAAATTCACGACAGCAATTGACTTATCGGGGTCGCCGTCCAAAACCATACAATCATCATCATCATCAAGAACCTTAGCTAACGGCTTTAGTGATTCTGATTTTGATTTCTTCGGGGTTTTCCCAAACACTTCACTTACGAATACGACATCGTCCGAATCATCCTCAATATTTCCACCCACCTCGAGCAACAGCTTGGACAACCAATCAACGTCATCCCTATCACCAAATTCAAAGCCGCCGCCTTTCCTGGCGTCGGCGAAACCCGCTTCCTCATCGGAGCTTATATCCAGAATCAACGGGTCCTGGTTTTCCATTAGAAATGCTCCGACTCTCAGAAGTTCCGTCGAATTCCCAAATAGCTCATCCCTTTCGCTCGACAACGAACATACTATCCCACCAAAAAAAAAAGAACACCAATACAGAGAAGGGAAATAAAAAAACAAACAAACAAACAAAAACAAAATTGCGTGATTCAAATCTGTTGTGGTTGATAACAAGACAAATTTGTGTTGGAAAAAAAAAAAGAAGACGAGTAATTACAAAAAGAGAAATAAGATGCGAGAAATAGGAAAGGCCGTCAAAGAATTAGGTTTGAGGGGAGAGTGAAGTAGTGATACTAGTGTTTGCAATTGCATATATGGAAAGGAAAAATGAAGGTGAAAGCCCTAATTCCCAGAATCGAAATGGACGGGAGCTTTCCTTTTCCAAGACTTGAATCTCTCAATTCTGAGTGAAGCCGCTCGTGAGTCGTGAGTCGTCACCACTGTTTTTTTTCTTTTTTCTTTCCAAAATATATAAAACTAATTATCAATAAATATAACAATTTGTGTTGTTTCGTGTTTGAGACTAATATAGAAAAAAAACAAATAAAAAGAAAAGTCTTGTTGAAATCAACTCATAAGAATGAACCAAACTTTGAAACTGCAACGATCTCAATAAAAGTCGTTCGACTTAATTTATTAAAGAAAGTAAATTTGGGTTTATGGTAAGGAAAATATGAACTCTTATCCAAAAAAGTCTATTTTTCAAAATTTTATCCAAAGTTTTATCTAACAATGAATTTCATCTAAAAGAGTTTTCTGTTTGGAAATTTTATTCAAAATTTTATGTGTTACGAAATTTTATCCAAAAGAATATTTTATTTGAGATTTTATCCAATTTAACTCAAGTTAAATTTTTTTTTACAATGAATGACCGTTTTATTCTGCGTAGTATCATACTTTTAATAATCCGTGTGGACGTTAGTTGTGCACAATATGAACACTAACAGATGATTCATCGTAAAAAAAAAAAATACCTTCAATTAAATTGAATAAATTATTGAATAGAATACTCTTTTGGATAAAATTTTCTGGCTAATAAAACATTCGATAAAATTTCAAATTGTGAAAACTTTTTGGATAAAATTTTGTGTTTTACTTTATAGTAGTATTATATTTGTTTTGTAGTGGTATGAAATATAATATTTTAATTTTATAAAATTAATATTTTTATTATTTAAGAGTAACATGAATAAGAGTAATGAATTTGTGTAATTATAAAAAAAAATTGAATTTAAGTAATAAAGTAATTTCTTCATTTAAAAATATAATAAATATTTTAAATATAATTTAAATTTATAAATTCTAAAATATTTAATAAAAAAAATTTGAAGCATAAAATACGACTCAATTCCTACTTATTGGTATTGAACGCGTATAAAGTATGGTCTTGCTACAAGCAAGTCCACTGACGTGTTTGTGATGGCAGTAATAATTGATTAATTCTTTCAATCTTTCCTTTCTTCCCTACAAAGTTTTACTTTTTTCAGGCAATCCAGAATTACATTGCTTAAACATTAATTCACTTCTGAAATATGAAAATATCAATTAATTTTGTTGAAGCTCACAAATCACAATCCAACTCCAAAAAGTCATGCATCTCGACTCTTCCTCTCTTCAATTATTTTTCATTAAATTCTTCACCAATTTCAATAGATAATTATTGAAGAAAGTCTTATTGGAGATTCACATATAAAAACAATGAGCTAAAATAAAAATCTTAGAAAGAAGATTTCAATCATTCAGATTTCTTTTTTATCTAAATTAATAATCGTAGATCAACAAAGAAGAAAATGAGATTAGAAAAGTCGGAGTCACATACCCAGTTTCACTTGCAGAATAGTGTTTGACTCAGTTAAACACACACTATTTCAGAGAGGTCCGTTTCTTCTTCAAGCTTAGCCACCGCCGATTACATCATTTCCGTTGCCGACAAGAATTTCAAATCCAATCTTGAGCTCACATCTCTCATTGTCAGCTTTCCAATCCGGAAAAGTCCTCCACTGATGCCATTGCTTTTCAGAAAATTCTTCCATTGTTCAAGAAAGCATCATCACCAGCTATTTCTGCTCATCCTCTGAATCCGAGTCGGCGAAGACTGTTTCCGGCTGCGTCTGAGCGTATGCTGGTGCAATGTATTTAGGATCTTTGGCAGCAACATCAGCGTACTTCAGGATAGCTTCTCTGGGATCTTCATCCATCCATGTCTCCTTAATCATGCCCCCTTGCTGCAACACAACATGAAATGTGTGAGACCTTACTTTGTTTAAGAATTGAGTAAACCTACCCTACCTTTAGAAGGTACTGCGTCAGCAAGCTTCCTTTGGTAGACCCAACTCTACCACCATGGCCTGGCCCTGTTATGGGCAGCTCCGGCTTGTGAGACTTAAGCGGGTCCTTCAGTATCTTCTCGCGCTGGCGTTTACGGCTTGGCTCGTCTCTAAATAATGGTAGCGCATGAGGGTTATGAATCACAGGCTGTGCCTGGAAATCATCAAGAGACTTCTTCCGCGGTGCTCGTGCAACACACACGAGTGCTCCTCTCTCACTCATGCTCGGATCATACAGTATGTGAGTTCCTCCTTCGTGTCTATCCCCTACTGTTGCGAAAATCTGCAGAGTTTTGACAAGAATTTAAGGATTGCTTGGACCCATTATTGAAGACACACAAAACACGGGCTGATAAGAAAATAACTTCAGTAATGCATCCATCAATTGGACACTGTTGACTAAGATGATGCGTGAATATCGACGACATAGTTGCTTCAGCAAGTATTCTCAGAATTCAAATGACAAAGGGTTACATACCTGATTTATCCTTGGATGCCAAGCACACTGAACTACACTATAAGTCGGAGATATTCCAACTTTTGAAACCAGTTCCATCTTTACTCTGTCGTAGAAACATAGTAGACCCCCTGTTGTGTTATTCTTTTCAACTGATGTTCCGGTCAGGAATAGCTGTTCGTCCGGGCTGAATGCAACATTTGTCTGAGCATAATTGTTCGGAAGACCATCAAAAACACGAAGAGCTTTCTTCATTTGACGTAAATCCCAGACCTGCACACAACTTAGCCGTAAGAAAGGGGATTGACTACGAAATTTCTCATCAATCCCTACCAAGAAAAAAAAAAGAGAAAATACAAGAAAATAGTAGGTTTCCTCAGAACATCGCTACAATACCTTGAGAGAACCATCAAAGCTTCTGGACAAGAGTATTAATCCATCACTGGAAAACTTGAGGGATGTAATATCATCCGTGTGACATTCTCCAACATGTATGTCTGGTCTGCTTCCCCATCCAGTTTTAATATTCCATATCTGTTAAGAGGATGCTACAAAAAGTTAATATATTTTATAAGTCGTTAGACACTAATGAAAGTCTTCTTATAGTACAATTATTCGCTACAGGCTGACAACAAGATGGTTCCTAATCTTAATATCTGCCTCAGTCATGGGGTGAAGAAACATAAGTCAAACCTACCTGCAAAGAGCCATCTCCAATACCACCAGCAATTCGTTTTCCTTCACGATCCCAGGTACATGTAGTTACAGGAACACGCCCAGGCCTAGAAAGTTTGGGCTTGATAACCTAATATGAAAGAGACAATCAACATAAGTAAATAAAATAAACTAGATTTAGACAAATAGCATAAGGTGGTTTCCTACCAAGCCAACAAACATTATTCACGCTAGTAACAGAATAAAACCAAGACATAAATTTAGTGACAGAAAGAAACCATCTCAAGTAGATGTATTAAGAACTGATATCTCATGTGAATCTAGAAAGTATCATCAAGGTTCATGAGATAGCAAGTCTCCATGGCAATTCACAAGATAACAGTATAAAATGTTCTTTTCCCAGAAAGCAATCTGTATTTCGATAATATATGCAATTCTAGTTACTTAAAAAGTATCTCATCTTTCCCACTTTACAATTCAATACTGGCCCGTTTCCCTTCCTCCCTCACACACCCAACCAAGAAAGTGGGGAAAACAAAAAATAGGAAGCTGCAAATCAAGACATCAGACCCCCATTACTTTGAACATAAATAATACTCCCTCCGTCCCGGTGAAGTAGTCCCTTTTCTTTTCGGCACGGGAATTAAGGATTGTGAGTGTAGTGGAATTAATATTTTATTGGTGAGTGAAAAAGGTTGCCATTTTAGGAAAATGGGACTATTCTATGGGACAAACAAAAAAGGAAAGTGGGACTACTTCAATGGGACGGAGGGAGTAATAGCTTACAGAGTCCTGTGGAAGAACAGTTTTCTGATGGCATGTTTTTATGTGATACAGATAGCCATTTTTTTTTTCTAGTACTTCACTACAAATTGCCAAACAAAATGAGAGTGAAGTAGGCCTGGGATGGTACAATTATGCCGCTGAATAATGTACACTTTAGGCCAATTGCGTATACGTGGATATTCTGTCTCATATATATACATAATAGATGCAGTCACTCTAGAATGTTGTGTGTTTTTAAATCCATTCATGACTTGATGTTCTGAAAGTTTGACGAATTCAGATTGGCTGAAACTGTCTAGCATGGTATGCATCCTTTCATGTATAGAATTAAATTCTTCAAATCAACCCTTAGGTCCATGTCAAAACCTCTACTAAGGACGGGTGAGTGCCAGAGAACACAAAATATTGACCTGCTTTTGACTTTTGAAGTCATTGACATCCCATATTCGCAGTGAACCATCCTCAGATGACGTTAGGATAGTCTGCTTTTCCTTAGGGTGCCACTCTCCACAGGTCAAACCAGAGATGTGGCCTTTAGTATTCTTAAGATCTCTGATATACATGTCTCCCTTGATAAACTCACCCAATGTAAGTCCATCGCGGTCATAGATCTGCACCAAGAAGGAAGAACATTAGTTAGACCTGGATGTGTAATAACCTAAACAGCTAACAAGAATGGTCATTCAGAATCACCTTAGCCTGGGCTGAGCCAGTGACACACAAAAATCGATCTGCTGTAGGACTCCAACTCAACCCACGAATTTGATGACCTTCAAACGGTTCAAGCTGTCTAAATGACTGAAGATGGGCATTCATGCCTTGAAAATCATACATGCGAACAGTATAGTCATAGCTGCCAGATAGAACTCTAGAGCCTGAGTGATCCACAGCAAGTGCTGAAACCACCTGCCAAAAATGTCAGTCACAACACTGTCTAGTCCTGAATCAGAAAAAGATCTATTCGCAATCTATCATGAGATTTAATAGCACATACAATCACAAATATTTATGCCAATAAAAAACTTACGATCACCCAAACAGAGGAAATTAAAAGAGGGGTTTACTATACATACTTTTATCCTTTCATTGTTTTAATGAAAATTTTGAAAGAGAGATGCTGCAATTTCAAGAAAGGGTACAAGAGGATATGGTTGAATGGGAAGAAAATCCAGAGCGTTTATTTAGAAAGAGGACATAGAAATGTTTGAGGGGAATGCTTATTCAGTTTTAAAGTTTATCCTAACTCACTACTACCATTCCAATCACTTAAAATGGCCCTGTGATGAAAAACCATGTCAAAGTAAACAACAAAAATTATATTTTCTGATAAACAAAATCTGGTAGGATTTCTGCCCAATCTCAAAAGCGAATGATGTTGTGACCTTATTAACTAAGCTCAGTGAAATTAAAAAAGATGGCTGGGGGTCGAATTGAAGCATTGATGGGGAACCATTAAATGGAGGAGCACTATGGACTTTGCACAATCTACATAATTCATGCATCTCAAATCTCAATACCAAATAAAGAAATAACATGATCATGACGACGGCTTTTAACTTCAGGCAAGAAATTGTAGTACTAAAGCCCAACAATTTCAGCTGCAACAGCATAGTAAGAATGACAATATAAAGCATGCTAAAGAACAATAAAATTCAAATGGAACGAAAAAAAAACTCAATGTCACCTTTGTATGCCCCTTCAAGATAATTTCATTGCTCATGGGAAGTCGATGACTAGAATAGTCACCTTCTTCATCTGCATCTCCATCATCATCGGAATCAGTGTCTAACGCGCCTGCGCCTACAGGCGGCCTAGGCGGCCCAATCACCGGCCCATCATCATCGCCATCCTCTGCATTCCCAGGAGGCGGCCTAGGTGGCCCAATTAGAGCCTCCTCATCTTCCTCTCCTGCGCCGCCACCCCCAGGAGGCGGTCCGGGCAACTTAATCCTCCTGTCATCTTCCTCTTCCGAAACCGCCGGCGGTTTTGGAGGCCCGACCAGTCTATCCCCATCTCCATTTCTACTTGGATTTCTAGGGTTTGAGTTCCTGAAAGAATTTATCCAGTCTTGAGAAGAGCTGGACAGGGAGGGGAAGACATCCGCTGTTTTCCTGGAAGCAGACGGTTTATCATTGGCGGCGGCTCCGGTGGTCCGACGGGTGGCGTTGTGGATGATTTCGAGAGGGGTTTGAGATTTCGATTGTTTACCAAAACTCAAAGGGAATTGAGCTCTGATTCCTTCAGCTTCATCATCCATCTCGTCGACTTACAAAGATTTTGCTTATCTATAAAGCGTGGTAACCGGTGAAGTTAGTCGGAAGATTCGACCGGGAAGTTTGGAGGAACGATTTTGAGTTTCAAGTAATTTGTATGCGAAGGGGAAGCTCCACCACCGCCCTGCGACTGCGACGGCCGTGGAATTAGTATTGGGCCTGAGATTCCGAATTCTAATGGGTTGGGCTGAATAGAAGCAATCCAGTAATTTTTTTTAACCTCTATTTTCAAAAAAATAAAAATAAAATAAAAGCTAAAAATGAAAATATTGGTAAGTCTACACTTTCTTTGCCAAAAATTTGTGCTAGATGGTCTTACAATCTTATTTTATAAAGCAGATCAAAATCAATCAATTTTCATCTTCTTAGTTCTTACTTCAATAGTTAGGTGGATAATCTGAACTATGGTTGTAAATAAAATCTACCAATGTTTATGCTAATCCACCAATTTGTGAAAGAATCAACTGATTATTTGCAACAATCAACTAAATTTTAATTCAATAAGTTTATATATTAATCAACCGATTTGTATTGTTTTTTTATTTGAAGAATATTATCAATATGGTGTTGATTACGCATGAAAACTCTTCATGTAGCGGTAGAGCAAGTGATTCGTATAACTAGTCGAGTATTATTTCCAATTCCATCAAGATTGGGCAATAAATTTCAATGTAAAAGAAGCCAACTAATAATCATATTGTATGAGCAGCAAAGAAGCCTTCTCCTGTAATGTCTTCCAAGCTTCAAGCACATGCCTCTCTTCTGTCAATGGCGCCCCCACAGCAAACCGCAGTACATACTTGTCTGATAGGACCTACATTTTTAATCAACAGAAACTCAACTCATCCCTGCCTGATCCTACTTCTATCTCAACTGAATCATTTAATTAAGCATACCGTGTGAGAGATGAAGAGTTTGCCAGTCGAATTTACGGCCTCCAATAACTCGCGGTTCAGTTGGTTGGCATTCTTCTCTGTAGACAACAGACGGAAGCAGACTAAGGAAAATCTCCGAGGGGCAGCAACCTGAAAAGGGTGCACTTCTGATCAATCATGAATCCACTGAGCTGATATGTTATGTTGTAGTTTCTCGTGCAGTTAATGAAGCAAACTGATTTGTATAGTTACCTCGAATCTTGGATCAAGATTAACAAGTTCTTCAAACTTCCTAGCCAGTTCAATGTGGTTTCTTATGTAAGCCTGCAAGTTTTCCACTCCATAAAGTCTCAACACCATCCATAGTTTCAGAGATCTGCACAGAAACGCCATTTAGATTAGTTCATGCAATAACATGAAAGCTTTGGTCTGGGCTTCCTGCAATGACACACCTGAACCGGCGCCCTAAAGGGATTTGCCAGTCTTTGTAATCCACAACCTTGTTATCTTGGGATGCCTGAACAGCCATACATACATATTTAACAAGTTTCATACTTCTTATTGTGCAGTATAAAAGGATAGACTCGTATTAAGTTTTTTAAAGTAGGATCGATCCCGAGACCTCTTATTAGAAGATCTTTACATGGGATGTCACCTACTGGGGTGTTTATGTAGAGATTAATTGTGGGAAATATACTCACTTTATTTTTAAGGAACTCAGGATTCGTCGACAGTGATTGGATTAGCGCGCTCCTATCCTGGTTGACAATGGCATAAACTGGTCTGATCAGAAAAGAAGGAAGTAATAGCAGAAGAAACCCAATCTAAAGAAGATATTTGCTATCAAACTACAATGGATTTTGCTTGATTGCCAACACTTCAATTGAAGAGCAAGTTAATTTGATATAACATGCAGATATACTGATAGGAGTTAGGAGATATCGATGATCATTCAAACAATTTTACATCATCATAAGTCATAACAACTGCAAGTTGGTTGAAGCACAACAATTAGAAAGTTAATATGATAGTAAAATTAGTTACATAACAAGAAATCAAGAATGGACTGATATAACTGATTTGTAAGACCTGATGCAATTTCATGAAAGAAAAAAAAATTATCTTGTAGCTAACATAAAGTGTAACCATATTAAGTTAAGGAATTAGTAAAATAAGAACTATCAATCCAAATTGAAGAACATACCTTCACCCAAAGAGCCGAACAATCAAAGTTTGTTAAAAACCACTTGTGTGCATTCATGTTAAATGAGTTGGCTTCTTCAACACCATTAATACAGTGACGAAATTCGGGACAGACACATGCACTTCCAGCATAAGCAGCATCAACATGAAACCATAGGCCATTACTCTGTTTGTTCGCATGCATGTATCAGAAGAGCATTAAAAAGTTGGAAAAATAAGATTTTTAGCATATATTTCTCCACTTCATAAGCTGAATTCTTGATTTTAAAAAGATTTCAGGAATGTGACTACAACTAAAATTAAAATGACAATATCATAATTGAGAAACAAGATGAGGCTATGTTGAATAGCCAAGATGGCTATACATAGAGAGATTAGAACAAAAAAATAGCCTTTAAATGCATGAATAACTAAATATGTTCCCATGAACACTTCTAGAAGCTCACATTTGAGATTTTACCCAGTTCTGGCAGAGGATCCACAGCAGTTGATGATGTAGTGCCAACCTACAGATATAGAGGCAAGTTCAGTCAACCGTGCTAACTTATTAATGATTTAGCAGTGAAAAATGGTCAATTTCATGTGAATTGGCAAGTACCTAGTTTTGCATAACACCTCACACCCACACTCTATAAATCCAGCTAATAAAATTGCCAGCTTATACAAGTATATCTTTAATTATAGGCAGTTTACAATCACGAAACATTACACACTGTTGTGTAATAAAACCTTGTAGTACTCATGATCATGGCCTTGGAATGTGTAATAAGTAACAAACATACTTCAAATTACTTGAAGAAATTCTTTTAGAATGAGAAAAAAACATAGGAGTACTTGATAATATCCAGGAAAGTAAAAGAGTGGAAGGTAATGATACAACATAACATCATGTAGAAAAAGTACGAACTGTGAAGAATATATGTGAGTAACAGAATAATTTAGAAAAAGTGTTGTTCTTTTTACCTAATTAAAGAAGAATGAATATATGATCAACAGTGTTACTTAAATGAAACTAGACATTGAAAAGAACTCTCCCAGTTAAAAATATGTGGCACTGGAGAAAGTGAGAAAGTAATCAAACATGCAGAGCAAGGATTGCAATAAGCAAGTATGTTTCTTACAGTAGCACACAAGAAGAACGGAATTAAACCAGATGCGATATCCTGAGAGATTGCTTCACTGAGTGATTCAGGTGAAAGCGTGTAATCCGTAGAAGAATCTGTTTTTAGAATGTGGAAGTTTTCTGGGTGAATTCCTGCTATCTGCCACAAAGAGCCAAAACAAGAACCTCGTCACCAACAGGCATGGGAAATAAAGAAAATGGTTTAGATATGGGCTGCATCATTTATTTCCAAATGGGTGAGAAGCTAATATGTGTGCCACAGATCAAGATATTCACCAAGGCTGATATATTTATATAGTAAGACCCGAATGAATATCGAATTCCAATACATTGTAAACCATTCTTGTTTGTGCATAGTGTATTCGAAACTATAATCCACCTTGCAGGCTTTTTGTAGCGCAGAATGAGCTTGATCAGAACTGTAGACGACAAGCTTCCCAATGGCATCTTTTCCAACCCTTCTAAGGACTTGGTCTCGAGCAGCCAGAAGCACAACCAATACTGCTTCACTTGCTGTTCCCTGTATTACGCCACCACCTTGTCCTGAAACTCAACTCCCAGCCACTATAAACCTTTTCATGGAAAGTAACTGCTAGGAAATATGACCAAACTTAAAAAACTTTTCTAACATTGATAGGAAAAAATGATTACACGAGCCATCAAAAGTAAATTCCCCATCTGCTACTCAACAAGAAAGGCAATAGATAAAACAAAAGAGATTCCAAGCATAGAATTGGTTCCTATTGCTTATCCCACACCAATCATATTCTTCACGGCATTCCTAAACTAGAACAGAAAAGATTCTCAATTTTCTAGTAACAGCATTCCTGCACGGAAAATTATGTAAAAACACGTGCATACCTGTTGAAAGGAATTGATCAGGTAGGTTAAGTGCCTTAGCAAGCCAATCCAGAACTATCATTTCAAGTTCTGTAGCAGCAGGAGAGGTTATCCAACTAAATCCCACCATGTTTATGCCAGCACTAAGCATTTCACCCAGAAAACCAGCAACACTGCTATTGCTTGGAAAATATGCGAAGTAATCTGGGCTTTGCCAATGAGTTACTCCAGGTAATATTTTGGACTGAACATCTGCACAGAAAATGATGCAACCATTTCCAATTAACATTTTTAAGTAAACTAGTGAGAATGGGGCAACGAAACTCAAATAACAACTGCTGCGTAAGAAAACTCAATCTTTGAACTATAAATTAGCGAGAAGGAGAAAATAAATCTCAAATTTGAACAGCAGTATCACTTCAAGCCATTTACCATCCAAAACATCTTGAAATGAGTCAGGGCGAACGGGTGCAGAATCTGGGAGAAGCTCTCGCAGATAACCAGGCTGCATTTTGAAAATTAACAAACTTTATCATCAAAATCTAAAGAACCAAATCATCCATACAGTGAGTCGAGACTAATTCATCTTTTTCTTTTTCTTGAACAAAATAGTTCGAATTCATGATACTTAATAAAGGGGGGATAGTAGAATCATGACATAAAATCGACGGCATATTTTCTAGTACCTGAACTTGACTAAGAACGGGGAAGTTTTCGATGTTCTTGTAATAATCAGCGATGAAGTCCACCATCTTGTGGCCGTAATCCCTCAATTGCTCAGCGTCCATTGGCTTCAGTTCGTCCATTCTAGTTCTGCTACAAGGGAATATCATTGAATCATCACAATTCAAGAAAATACAAGAAACAACAACTTGACGAAAGTGAGAAGGGTTGGAGATACGTCATACATTCTTCAGAAGTGGTGGAAAGCAGGTGGGATATCTGACGAACTGATGAAATCAAACGAAGCAACTGAAATCGAAAGCGAGTGTGTATGTAATCATAAACCACTCAACGATAAAATATCTTGTGCGGTTGGCTGCAACTCTCTGTCTCGATTTTGAAATCATTTTTTCGATACGCCAAAATCATTGTCATTGATTTCATAAAACTATTTATTAGTCTAGGTTGTCCCACTTTCTTTTTTCGTCCGTCCCACCTCAATTGTCCTATTACTTAAAAAAAACAAATTTTTCACACTCAACAATAAAATATTAATTTCACTCAACTTACTTTACACTCACACTCCTTGGTTATTGTGCCGAAAGTCACCGGGACAATTCAGCCGGGACGGAGGGAGTATTTTTTAAACAACTTATTAAAGAAGATCACATCAACAACACACAGCTCGTTTTCATTAATAAAATTAAAAAAAAGGAAAGGAAAGGATGAATCATGGTAATTTCTGACACGACACTAACCCGCACCATAATAATGGGGTTAAACACGACACGACACACGATAATTATTTGTTAAGAACCTGAGAATTACAAGTTTAAACGATAACTACCTGTTAACACGATATTGATACGAATCTGACACGAACAAAATACGAAAATCTTTTAAGAAATAAATAATGGATAACACGAACACGAACACGACACGACACGAACACGATATAATTATCGGATAACACGATATATTATCATATAACACGATCTGACACGAACACAACACGAACACGACACAAAATCTTGTGTTTTTAACGGGTCTTAGATACGTGGGGTGGGTAAGATCACAAAAAAGTTCGGAGAGCACATGTTAATAAAAGTGATGATAATAATTAAAATTAAGGGTAAATAGGGGGAAATATCCTAAATTATTGACGTTTTCGAAAAAATACCCTAATCTATTTCTACAAGTTAAAAATACATAGTCTTTACTTTTGTTTATGAATTATACTCTGATCTATTAATATTTTGGAAAAATACCCCAATGTATTATTATTAATTGAAAATACCCCAATCTTTAATTTCGTTTACGAATTATACCAAACGAGAAATATTACTGGCTCACACAGAGATGATAATCAAAACAACTGTCTTTGTCCATATTAAATTTAATGTATTAAACAATCAATATTTTTTATATATTCTGAAAAGTATTTAAACTTCATGTTCTACTTTTTTTTTCTTTTTTCCTTCGGTTGGTGTAATGCACAATCCAGACGAAGGTGCATACATTTCGATACAAGATCACGTGTCAGAACAAACATTGAGAGGAAAAAAAAAAAGAATTCAAGCAACCGAAGGAAACAAAAAAAGAGCAGAATATGAAGTTTTAAATATTTTTCTGAAGATAAGTGCATGTGAATATATAGCAAATATTGATAGTTTAGTACATTAAATTTAACATGGACAATGATAGTTGTTTTGACTGCCATACTTGTGTGAGCCAAAAAATATTTCTTGTTTTGGTATAATTCATAAACGAAATTACAGATTGGAGCATTTTTAACTAATAATAATACATTGAGGTATTTTCCTAAAATATAAATAGATCATGGTATAATTCATAAATGTAAGTAATGATTGGGGTATTTTTAACTTATGGAAATAGATTGGGGTATTTTTCCGAAAACATCAATAGTTTAGGGTATTTTCCCCTATTTACCCTTAAATTAATTTGAATCAATATTAGATTATCATATTAATATGTAAGTACATATTAGATAGCGAAATGAGTAAGATCATTTCAAATCGAATTGAAATTTAGGAAATGATGGAGATGGTGTTAATGATAAAAAAATATAAATTATAACGAATTTAAAGACAAAAAGGGGATATAATTGTGACATTGATATTTCTCTTTTGAGTGATTCTAAATGCAGCTACATTTTTACTAAACATAGTCCCTTCAAAAAATAAAATTTAAAGTTATAATATACAATTACATTTATAACCCTGTAGCCCTCAATTTAAGATTTAATAAAAAAATTAAAATCAAAACTCAAATACGTAGCTCCATCTTCATTTAAACCAAAATTCCAAAAAATAAAATTATATATCTTGGCCAACAAATCATTGGTTAGTAGATTATGGGATTAAGATCGAAGTCGAAGATTTTGGGATTAAGACCCTATCAAGAGGAATGTTGTTGGCTTTGATTTCTTTATGCACAATTTTCAAAGATACTCTTCATGTTGAAAAACCAACCCGTTGTCTATGCAAACACAAATCTTGAGTTTGATTGGCTAGTTCATTGGCAGTCCAGAGTCCTCTGGTGCTACACTTGAGAAGTTAAAGAGTGATTTCATGTATTATTGAGGAAAAGAAAACAAAGGGGTGATTCTAAATATAGCAATCATTTTTCTCAACATAGCCTCCTATTTTCTTAAAAAATAAAATTATTATATAATATTACTATTTCACCCTCATAACCATCAAATTAAAATTATTAATATTCAAATTGAAATATCAATTAACATCTACCGCCATAGTCATCTTCAACATTACTCCAAATAATCATCTTCCACGTCAAATAACATAATCTCTCCATCTTCTATTAGTTCTGTTCCTCCTTGCTGCTACTAGTGGATGACGATGATGAATCTGAGCTCTAATCCTCAGACTACTCACCACTGCCACTCTCATCTCAATCACCTATACTCTTAAAACAACTACCAAAAACCATTTTGACACTCTTCCAACCATCATCACTTTTTTTTTCACAATTTTCTGAGTGGAAAATTGAAATCAAGTTATTTGATTGCCCGTCTAAACTCACTTTTCCCAGCTGTTTCTCAATCAAACATTCTAAACCCCTAAAATTTCTCTTCTACCCTAACGACCCACAACCCCTTCCACGTTCATTCCCTGCACAACCATTTCAATGCTACTCTGGATACCCTCAATTTCTCCTAAAAAAGCTCTAAAACCTACGAAAATTCCACCTTCAAACTCAAACCCTCTCCAATTTCATTTTTCTAACAAATCCCATCACCTAAAACTATAAATTCTTCCTTAATATCACCTCATTCGCCTTTGAGCAAATAAAAAGTCAACCAGTAAGTCAGTATAAAATAATCGAAGAAGATTATGGATTACTTCCGTTTTAATAAGTTTGACTGTGTGAATCAATTGAGAAAGATGATCTTCTTGAAAATGGAAAGAAAGGGAAAGGCTACGTGAGTTTTAAGTCTTTTTTCAATTAATATTTTATTTAGATGTTACAAGGGTAAAATAATAATATTACATAATAATTTAATTTTTTAAATAAAATATGGGCTATATTAAGAAAAATGATGGTTGTGTTTAGAATTACCCAAACAAAGTATATGATTAACGCTCCATTCAATAAACAGAGTGCAGCCAAGGCTGTTGTTCTCCTTGTATTTATGTACAAGCAGCAACTAACTTCCTTCAATGCAGCATCCATAGAGTTTCACAAGATTTGGATGTTGCAATCCAGAGATCATGCCGATTTCATTTAAGAATTCACGATCTCCTTGATTTGATTCGGAAGAAAGCTTATTCACAATTGTTTCACCCCCGTGATGCGTGGGAACTATAATTATTTATATCATAATATTAAATTTAATGTTTTATTTGTAGGTAAATAGTAAAGATATAAAAAATTTGTAAATTACAAAAATATATGATAACACAATATATATATATATATATATATATATATATATATATATTATTTACTTTGATTAATTTGTAAATTTTATTTTCTAAGCATAAATATAAGTTTTTAAATTGAACAATGTTTATCGATTGTTTTTGTTTTTTTAGTTGGGGCATACTATTTAAATGATAATAGGTGTTTTGACGCGACTCAAAAAAAAAAAGACCAATTAATCGTTAACAAAACACTTAATCATTTGCGCTCCTAGATCGAGACTTTTACATTATTTTTTTAATATGATGGGCTTCACTTCATAATTTATAGTTTTAATGCAAAATATTTTTTATTATGTGAGAAACTTTCATAATGTAGTATTATTGAAATTTTTTAAGTATTATTGAAAAATTTATAGGGTATTTTGTATGGTCATCGATAGTACATGCCACATTCTGATTCGTATTAGCACCATACTGTTTTTCATTTGTGAGTTCAAGTTTTCAAGTCAAAGTAACTTTACCATTTGTGTTTCTCAGTACGAAACAATATTTCCTCTTTAACTATTATAGCACAATGTTATGTTTCAATTCTTATACTTTTGACTTTTATTTTCAATTTCTTAATTTTCCACTTTATTTCACTTTATAATCAGTTTTTTTCTTTGATGCACCTTATCCCTTAATTGATTCCACATTTTTAAATAATTTATTTAACGATAAAATAAATATTTTCAAAATCACATGCATTTCTGAATTTTCAAATTTTTAATTAAATAATAAGAAATATATTAATGTGTAGAGTATATCACCACAAAAATTTTCAAACTCAATTGCTTTAATTGTTGCTTTATTTTAAGTCGGAGCACGGACCAAAAATCTATCTTGGGAATTAACAATTGTTGGTCCCAAATCAGAGTACGAGTAATGTGCAGCAGAAGTATTCAAACAGTTAAATACACCCCAACTATGAGCAGTTCAGTTTGCAATTAATGCAGTTTTTGTTTAGCAGTTTTGAAAACACAGTTTACGTTACTCAGCAGATTAGATTAACAGTTTTGCAGGTATTGGTAGTCAACTGTTTATACTCTTCAACACTTACACGATAAGTGTTGAAGGTTTCAAGATATAGTTGAAAACTATAAAGTGCGTAATGTAAACAAAAGCTGTAAACGACACAGGATATTTATAGTGGTTCGGAGCCTTAAGTCATACATCCACTCTTCGGATATCAGATCCGGTAATTCACTAAGTTATGAAGATACAATCCTCATGATCTATAGTCAGATGCTGTAGAAACCTCTGCCCACATCACAATGGATCACTCGCCCAGGCAATTGTACTTCACTCCTTCTTCAGTCCGTCGAAGGCTCTGCGTCTTCTTTGTGGACCGACTCGAAGTTGGACTAAGGACAAACCTCCCTTTTCCTTCTTCGGTGGTTGGATGGTTGTGTTCTTCCCAGAACGTTCACTGGTCGGCAGTTGCCCATGATAACCTGTTCTTCCTTTGCAAGATCAGGTTGCTATGTTCTTACTCTGAAAGTAAGAACACCAAGATAGTAGATTAAGTCAGCAGACTCAATCCTCATGTAGCAGAAGTTACAAGGTGAATCTCCAAAGATTCTTTTAGCAATGAATGTTTCGTGTTCAGTAAGTGAACCACGATAATAAAACATTCTCTCTTGAGAGTGTTTAATGCTTGAGCTTTAACTTCTGTAGAGAGGCTGGAGTAAACTATGTCAGAGATTCAAATATGCGCGAGATTAATCAGAGGTGCAAAGGTTTTAATGTCTCTATTTTTCCTGCTATTTATAGGTCGGAACCCAAAAACTAGCCAGTAGAGACATTGAGAAGGATGTCCAATCAAATTCCATCATTCTCTGAAAAGTCGCCTGAATCTCCGCCTTTTTCTACAACATTGTCCTGCTTTTCTGAGCAGTTTGTACTTCATGTATCAGACGTCGAACAACGTGTAGGATTCGAGTCTACGGCCAACAACATGAGTTGTTATTTAATTCGCAGGACCGTTCTTAGGATATCAAGAACAAATTGAATTAAATGAATCATGCCACCCTATTCATGCTTCTACAATAATTAATTGCATAGGGTGGATTCAAGAGAATACCTGAT
>JAPKLW010000731.1:0-63333 GCA_026898455.1 Plectranthus barbatus
ATGTGCACATTTTGCACATGTTGAATTACACAAAGAAGTTGAATGTGAGAGTTACACCACATTTTGCACATGTTGAAATCCTCACCATGAAGAGCCTTGAATGGTTCGTCGGTTACAAAACCGTAACGTCTCCAGCATTAATAGAGAGACATGCTCCCCCTAGTGGAACTCGCCTATAAATAGACATGCATCATGTTGTCTCCGGTCCCCTGGTTCCCCAAACATTAGACAAGTCACGTTGCCAGAGATACTGCAACTTTTTCCTCATATTGCTGCATCTTTTTTGTTGTTCTTCTGCAACTCAGTTTCGCCTCTCATTCAGTTCACCGGAGCCTTTGCGACTTGCGGTGCTGCCTCCTAAAGGACGAAGCCGTTTTACCTTTGGGGACAAACTTCCATTAGACGAGCACTACGTCGGCGTATTTGTCTTGCGGGAAGAGGGCTTCCTCGACTCGGCTGTGCTTTTGCACTTCTTTTTATTTATTTAATATTGTTATTTCATTTTATTTAATTATTCTCGTACTAGCAGTACCTGCAGATATAGTTGTAAAAACCTGTTGTACTAGATATAATAATTTGCAGTGTTTCAGTTCTTCTCCTCAAATCTTATAACCAACAACATCAACTACGAGAAGGGTAGGCTGTCGAGCGTAGATATTGCGAAAATGATGGAGGAGGCGGAGAAGTTTAAGTATGAAGATGAAGAGTTCAAGAAGAAGTCTAATGCTAGGAATACTTTGGAGGATTATGCATACGACATGAGGAACAAGATGAATAACTACAAGAATGCAGCTGCAGGGGACAAGGTGAGGATCATGGATGCTTTTGAAGGTGTCATAAAATGGCTGAAATCAAATCAACATGCGGAGACTCATGTATTTCAAGACAAGCTGAAGGAGCTGCAAACTATTTGGAACCCCATCATGGAAAAGATGAACAAACTTGTACTATAATATTCAGATCAGCAACTTATGCTCTAATTGTCAATCCCTTTGGTCAGTAGTTATTATGAATTAGAAAAATCAAACTTTTTATTATGAATGTCAATTTCTATGTCTTTTCAATAGGAGTAGATTGTAATTACGTTTTCGACTAACTAGTTCTTTCCTATTTCAGCATTAACAGTAATTTTTTGAATAAATTATTATTTAACTTAAGGTTTTGAGTTCTACGCCTCAATAATTCTCTCCGGGAGTTCCTAGCATTCATAGTTTGAATATACACCGTGAATTGGATTCTCCACCTGATTGATTTGACACGTGGATACCTTTAGAGGTGAATTCGTGTAGCAGGACAAGACAAAATTGTTTGTGTTCTACGGAAGAAACTGTAAGTTTTTCTCTTTAAACTCACGTTGAGTCTCTACGCTTGATATTAATTATAAATCTAGATCTGTTTGTTGATTTATTATTCCGCTGTGTTCATTAGATGAAATTAGGGTTGACAATTTTTTATCTGATCCGATAATCCGACACGAATCTGCACGATAGTAACGGATACGGATTGAGGCTTATCGGATATGGATCCTTATCGGATCGACACGATAAGGACACAAAAAATTTGGATCGAATTCGGATTAGATACAGATCGAATTGGATAATTCATTAAATGAATCGGATTCGGATCGGATACGGATATCCGTTAATAAATTAATAAAAACTATTTATTTTTTAAATATAATAATTAATTAATTAATTTTGATATATTAATATAGATTTAAAGTTCTTTAAAAAACTCAAATCTCTTGATTCTTCATTCTTCGTGTCTCATTTTATTAATTCACCACCAAAAAAATGTATTTATTTATCTATTAATTATATTTTTTAATATTTATTTTCTTCTACTATCAAAATTTAATAACTTTCTTTTTTTTTTTTCTCAACTTCAAATTTTCAATTAGGTTGTATCAACGGATTAACTAAAATGTGAGATCTTAAATTTTAATGTTGATGAAAGTATTGTAGATTCTCATTCATTGTCTAAACTCTTTCAATTTCACCATGATAGATTTAAAGTATCTATTATAATTTATTTTATTTGTTATAAATCTTAAAATTTTAATTATTATTTTTCTCCCACAAAATTGTAAGTGGAATATTGACGATTAAGTTGAAAGATTGATCAGTATTTAGAAATGAACATGTTTGACCACTAGAATTGGAATTTAAGATTTATCAATGTATCTTCGGATATTTGATTGAGGATTTTAGTTTCAAATGAAGTTGCAGTTTTATTTATTTATCAAACACATTATTTGAACAATCAAATATGAATATTTTGTATTATCTTATCAAATTTTTATTGGATTATAATTGTGTTTATTAAAACGGATTCTTATTGAATTAATCCGATTTGGATTTTTATCGGATCAGATACATAACGGATCGTTCGGATTGGATACTTATTGGATCCTTAACGGATACGGATCGGATTTGTGCGGATACGGATTTGAGCTTAACGGATCGGATCGGATCGATAACGGATTGACACGATAAGGATTCGATCCGCACGAATTGCCACCCCTAGATGAAATCAACGAAACCCAACAATATCATCTCTACACCATTGGTCATGGGGGAGAAATAAAAAAAGGAAGATGGAGGAGAGAAAGCAGATGCTACTCTTTTTCCCAGCTTGTTTGGTAATTTACTTTACCTCACAACAACAAGGCGAGATATAATGTATGCTGCAAGCATGCTGTTAAGATTTATGCAGCATCCAAGTCGCATTCATTTTGCAGCAGCAAAACGTGTTCTACGCTACATCAAAGGAACAATAGATTTTGGTCTATGCTACAAGAAGAATGTTGTTGTCAACCTAGTTGAATTTTTTTATAGTGATTTTGGTGGATCATTAGATGACATGAAAAGCACATCCAAATATTGCTTCACAATTGGATCAGCAATGTTTTCGTGGATGTCAAAGAAGCAGCAAAGTGTTGCTCAATCATCAACAGAAGCTGAATATGTCTCAGCATCAATAGTCACTTCACAAGCTATTTGGTTGCGAAGAATTTTAGCTGATCTTGGACACAAATAAAAAGAAGGAACAAAGTTAAGCTGTGACAATAAATCAGCAATAGCAATGGCAAAGAATCCGGTGCATCACAACCGAACTCGCCACATTGCTCTCATGCATCACTTTTTTCGAGAAGCAATTGAAGAGGGCGAAATACAAAATGAGTATATTTGTTCGGAAGATCAGATTTCCAACATTCTCGCCAAAGCATTACCAAGAGAGAGGTTTCAACAACTCCGAACTACACTTGTAATCCGACAACACATTAAGGGGGAGTGTGTCAACATTCATGTGTTGACCAAGGTTAATGCTTTTTACCATTCATAGCTTTTATCATTCATGTATTTATTTAGATTCATTCATGCATTTACCTAAGTACATTCATATGTCTATTAAGATGATTCATGTATCTCAAGCTCTATACAAAAACTTGTAATCTGCATCATTTGTAATTCAATCAATCCATCAATTCTGATATTGAGTCTCAATAGAAACAATTATATTCTCTCCGACCTCGTGCTACAACATAGCTCCAGCAAAATCAAAATCAAAGGACCGATCTCAATATTTCAGGTTCAACGTTAATTCCTATCTTTTGGTGCAATAATGAAGTGCAAATAATCAGAACAATCCATATAATTATCGCATACTTGTTAACACAAGTGCATCTATCTTCCTATAGACAGGGCACAGAGACATAAATAATTCTGCACAGATCTATGTAATATCAATTAAAAAATCATCACTTGTAGAGCACCGGCGAAGGCAGCGTTGGGCGCATGGGCTCCAGTCCTCTCGAAATTCTAAAAAAAAATTACAGAGACATAAATACTTCTGTATATAAAATATAAAATTTGAATTATATTAAAGTGTAAAAAAAAAACTAAAAACTATTCATGCATCATTTAATATTAAAGTGTAAAATGTGGCTGCATAAATAATTCTGCACAGATCTATGTAATACTCATTCACGTAATCACCTTTGCTCAATTTATAATTAAGCATCTATACATAATATTAAAGTGTAAAAAGAAACTAAAAACTATTCAAGGCCTAAAATTATGCACATGCACATTTTGGCTAAAAACTATCAAAATATTTTCAGGCATGTATTTCGCAAAACAGTTTTTCTCAAATTGTGGAAGATAATTTGGAACAAAAATTAAATAAATATGGTATTAATGCAATATGAATATTAAAATTCATATTTTATTTTCTTAATTTTCTATTTTTTATATTTATATGTAATTTTTAATATATTCCTACTTTTGCAAACATAAACACAAAATTGTTATTTATTTTTTGTTTTAATAATTTAATTCATAATATGCACGATTTATTTTATAATTTTTAATATCTATCTGTTTTTATAATTATCTCCTAGTTTTTGTTAATTTTTGTGAAATAATCTTAATTTTATATAATACAAATCTATGAATTAGACAAATTTGTAAATACTAAATATCAAGTTGTTTTTGTTTTTGTAAAATTGATATAAAAAAATTATTATTTATATTACAATTTTTCAACATTTATTAAATAATATGTGTTAAGGGTACTTTTGTATGGATACGGAGCCCCATAAACTTTATACAGGAATGACACATAAAATGGCAGAAATAATACTTAAAAGCAATAAACAATGAGATATATAACAAACTAAATAGCGAAGTACAATGAGTTCGCTATCGGCAGTCAAAAACGAGTCCGAAGATGGTCATTCCGATAAATAATTCAAGCAAAGTTTAAAGAAGATTCATAGAGTAAAATTGACAGTATGATTTTTTATATCTAACACTAGGTGTCGAAAATATCGACTTACAAGGGGCATATATAGAGGTTAGAAGCTTGCCAAGGTTGCCTATATTTCCGCCAGGTAGGTTGTTTAATGGGCTCCGTATTTATCGGAGCCGTTACGTCGCTCGCCCTTAGCCGTTTATGAGAATCCCGCGATCTTATCCTTTCACCACTTAATGGCTCTTCCAACTGTTGGGTAGTTGACTTGTATCCGTTGATCGAACTGCTTTTCCTATTGATCAAACTGCTTTGGTCGGACTGCTTCCGGCGAGCTGGTTTCATCGAACTGCTTCTTCCTTCATACTTTTTTTCAAACTGGCCAGTTAAATGGGCTACCTTTGCCTGGGCCGATCGACTGCTTGACCTGCAAAATCATTAATGGACCGCGTTCTGGACCTCAAGGTAAGCCGATTATCATCATAACCCAACAATATGTACGAGGAATGTTGGGAACCGAGACACCGACATTAGTATGATATTGTCCGCTTTGGGCCGAACACAAGCCCTCACGGTTTTGTTTTTGGGCATCTCCCAAAAGGCCTCATACTAATGGAGTTAATTGTGGACTCTTATACAAGGAATATCTTCTTTCCTTCTCCAATGTGGGACAAGTTGAGTTTGCTACCCAACAAGGAAATCTTTTGAAATCTATAAGGTGAAATTCTATTTTAATCGTTGAACACTTTTATGTAAATAATTATTGTATATATAATCCAAATACATTATTATCGTACGGATTCGTGTCAAGTTATCATATTATGTCAGTAATTATCATCCTTGACTATAATCATAAATAGTGTTTGATACAGTTATATTTTCTTTTATAAATACTTAAAATATGATAATTTCTTTCAACACACAGGTAAACTACGAATTATGTTTTATGAGGAATCAAGAATAGGGGTGTGCAAAGGGGTCGGGTCGGGTTTCACCCGACCCGAAGAGACTAAACCCGAATGACCCAAAAACCAATCATCTAGACCTGAAACCCAACCCTACAGCTCCCTAACCCGACCCTACCCGATCACCCGAATTTCGGGTCGGGCTATTCGGGTGATTGGGTGACCCGAAAACAATTCAGCCTTTTTTTTTTTTTTTGCAAAATTTAGCCTAAATTGTTCACAAACTGTCGACGGGCCTGGGCAAGTGGCAGCCAACTGTCGACGGGAGTTCGGAGAGCAGGGCCGACGGGAGTTCGGAGAGCAAGGCCGAACAGGAGAGTGGCGGGTGCACTAGCAGGACTGCGCCGCGACTGCAAGGGCAGGGCCGAAAAGGAGATGGAGGGTGCACCGTGCACTGCAACGCGAGTCGACGCCAGCAAGGATGTGAGTTGGGTGGCTGGGGAGATGGTCGACCGGCGATGGCTAGACCGAGAGAGGAGAGTTCACGAGAGTTGGGAGGGAGGGAGAGGATGAGAGTCGACATATTTAGGTTTTGGAAATTAGGAATTAAGAATTATGTATAATTGTATTTTAGGGAATTAGTATTTTTTTAAAATTAAAATATTAAATTGATATAATAAATATGTGTATATATTTTATTAATAATTTAATATTTGTATATTATAAATATACATAGTTCAGTCGGGGGGTGGCACCCGACCCGAACAATTTTCGGGTGAAGTTTGCCAATCCGTCACCCGACCCTATGGAGGAGCCACCCAACCCGAAATTATCGAGTCCGGTCAGGTTTTTGGGTTAGGGTCGGGTGATGCACACCCCTAATCAAGAAAGCTTATTTAAAAATTAAAAAATGCCATGTCAACAGCCAGGGCCGGCCTTGAGGCCGTGCGGGAGGTGCGCCGCACCCGGGCCCCAAAAATGTTAGGGCACCATTTTTCATAATTTTGGTATTAATATATTATTAATTTATTTAAGTAATCAATTTACAAAATTATGTTAATCTAAAAATATATAAATTCATCTTTAACTCAATTAAAATAAAACAATATATGACTTAAATTTATATTTTGTCTTATATAAATTTAAAAATTATATTAGTTATTTTATGATTTAAAAATGCAATTAATCTATTTAAAAGAATATGAAAAAAAAAATCTTGAATTTAAAAAAGGGATCTATTAGATTGTTAGTTATTTTATAACAAAAAGATTGTGAAATTCTTAGTGGTGAGTTTGATTAAAATATAAAAGAGAATTATGAGGTTATTGTAAATAATAGTTATACATTTTGCTTGTTTCTTTTATTTAAGATTTATTTATTGATAAATATAATCAAAACTCGCATGATTTCAAATTAAAAGAACATGTTTTTTTTTTCTTTGCAATTTATAAATTTTAAAAAACTTGTAATTAAAGATTATATGTATCATATATTATACTTATATAATTTTTTTAGTTTTTTATGTATTTATAATTATAATAATAAAATATGAGCACCATTTATACTAATTGCACAGGCCCCCGAAATTACAGGGCCGCCCTGTCAACAGCACTGATGTGATAGTGAATATTCACCACATCAACACTATGCCACTTAATGGCCGAGTCAATGATAATGATGAAGATAAATTTATGTGACATAACTAAATTTGTGGATATATTTCTCTTATACAAAAAATCTGAAATATATTTGTCTAATTTGTAAAAAATGGGATACATTTCTTATTTCATTAAATTAAAATAATATCACATATGTTTATATGTACGTTATATCAGATATATATTCCATGGGCTTAATTAACTATATTTCGATTATTACTAATTAATTTGCCATCAATAAATAGCAGAGTGTCATGCATGTGAATATTAGACCTAGTAATGTCAATGGAGGGAGAAGGCGATGGAGCTGCGATTGGTATCGACTTATTCGTGCGTGGGAGTGTGGCAGCATGGGGGCGTTGAGATCATACCTAATGACCAGGGCAACCGCACCACGCCGTCCTGTGTGGCCTTCACCTACGCTGACCGTCTCATCGGAGACGCCGCCTACAATCAACTCCACACCAATCCAATTAATACTGTTTTCGGTGAGACTTCCACTTTTTGCTGTTTCCATTTCCAAGAATTCTCTAATTTTAGTCTTGAAGTTTTGCGTTAAATTATTCTCTCTTGTGAGAGAGGAACTTGCTCGATTGTGTGATCCATATTTCTCTTTCTAATTGAAATTTTGTGTGGTTGTACCAATATTGGGAGTTCTTTTACTGTAAAACTAGTATTTTACCGTGCATTAGCATTGTATCAATTGAAATGAATTCTCACTTACATTTCATATTGTATATTATATACTACTTACTAAAGAATTTGAGGGGGAGCTAAAAAGATTTGAGAGAAATTAAACTGTTGTATATGTTGGCAGGAACAAGGAACAGTTTTGGGTGGTAATTTTGATTATATGTATTATATATTTTATTGAAAGGTTTGAAGGGAATAAAATTGAGGAAATAAAATGCCATATATTTTGGGTTGGAACAGTTTTGGATGGGACTTGTTTCACCGCTTTTTATTATCTGATACGCGCAGGTTTTTGGAGGCGCCCAAGAGATGCCTCCAAATTAGGGTATAAAAATCACAAAAATAAAAAATATACAATTATTTATATAACTAAATAAACCCTAACTAACCCTAATTTGTGAGAATTTTGGAGTTTGAGATTTAGATTAATGTTGCTATTTGATATTGTGATCTAGAATATGTGATTTGTAATTTGTTGAACTTTAATTCTAATTTTTGAATTTATTATATTTGCTATATTTATAACTTATTTGTTTATTAGCACAATACATATAATTTTTATTTGATATTTATTATTTCAATAATAAATAATATTTATATATATTATTTTTAAAGGATCTTTAGGCACTTGCCTTGCTATGAGTCGCCTCGGGCTCAAATCATCTGTCCCACATTGGTGTTCCACTTGGCGTTCCATTGTCTCGATTATTAATTTTAAATTACATTTTTACGTAAACAAAAATCAAGTATAATACAATATAGTCTAATTGATTTATAAGAATAAAAATCAAAATTTTATAAGAACACAAATTATAGTTATAAATAATCAATTTTAATAATTAAATTTTAGTTAAAAATTGAAAATTAATTACTAAAAAATATTATATACCCTAATTGGGTGGAATGAACCCTATGGTTGAAATTATGAAATTTATCCAAATCATAATAAATTAAGATTATAAAAAAATATTAAATAAAAATTAATAATTTTAATAGTGGAACAGGGAGTGAAACACAAAAAAATGGGACAGAAGATCTCATGCCGAGTCGCCTCATGCCTCGCGCTTCGCTCACCTCTCGCTTTTCAAAACTAAGACTTGTTTCCTTAAAGTATATTAGATGGATGAATAATGATTCTGTTATGATTCGTGCTAGAAACCCATATTCTTCATTCAGATTGTAATTCTTAATAAATCTATAGTGTGTTGAGAGTTAGGATTTAACTTACAACCTAAGAAAATAGCAACCAATGTTAATGGAGCAGTTTATTAGGAATAGTTATATGGTGTTTGACGAGTGATGCAGATGCAAAGAGGCTGATCGGCCGTAGATTCAGCAGCCCGTTGGTTCAGAGTGACGTCAACCTTTGGCCATTCAAGGTGATTCCTGGCCCCAACGACAAGCCTATGATTGCAGTAACCTACAAAGGGGAGGAGAAGCAGTTCTCAGCTGAGGAGATCTCATCCATGGTGCTCATGAAGATGAAGCACATTGCCGAAGTCTATCTTGGATCCACGGTCAAGAATGCAGTGGTTACTGTGCCTGCTTATTTCAACGACTCTCAGCGACATGCAACCAAGGATGCTGCCATGAGGTCCGGCCTCAATGTTTTGAGGATCATCAATGAGCCTAATGCTGCAGCCATCGCGTATGGGCTCGACACGAAAACAATTATGTCCGGGAAAAAGAATGTGGTTGTTTTCGACCTTGGTGGTGGTACGTTTGATGTGTCTTTGCTCGCTATCAATGAGCGCATCTTCCAAGTGAAAGCTACTGCTGGTGATACTCACCTTGGGGGTCAGGATTTCGACAACAGGATGGTGAATCACTTCGTTGGGGAGTTCAAGTTGAAGCATAACAAGGATATTAGTGGGATTAACCCAAGAGCTCTGAGGAGACTGAGGAGTGCCTGTGAGAGGGCTAAAAGGACTCTCTCCTACACTCCCAGCACCAAGATTGAGATCCCGTCATTTGTGGATGGCATTGATTTCGATATGTCTATAACGCGTGCTAAGTTTGAGTTACTCAACATGGATCTGTTCGACAAGTGTGTTGATACGGTTGAGAAATGCTTGACGGATGCCAAGATGGATAAGGGCAGCGTGGACGAAGTTGTGATCGTGGGGGGCTCGAGTCGAATTCCCAAGGTGCAGCAGCTGTTGCAGGAGTTCTTCAACTGGAAAGAACTCTGCAAAAGGATCAATCCAGATGAAGCCGTGGCGTATGGTGCTGCTGTCCAAGCCGCGATGCTGAGTGGTGAAGCCATCGACGATGTGCAGCTCATGGATGTTGCTCCCCTGTCACTTGGCGTTGAGACCATTGGAGAAGTGATGACCGTGTTGGTGCCGAGGAACACAAGTATCCCAACAAGCAAGAGCACGTATATACATACTGTTGATGCACGAGATTTTTGGGGTTGAATTCCCGGAAAAATAGATAGATAAATGAAAACTTTATTTATATGCCCTTTTTTTGAAATGGTTCATAAGTGGAAGGTACTATCCCAGACTTCCTTCTTCTCCTCCCTTTTATTACATTATTTTTACAGAAGAATGTGGACAGGCACCGTCCGTTACAATCATTTAAGTGCAACAACTATTTAAAACCTTTGACATATCAAGATCCCAACAGTCGCAGTAGCTCAATCGTTTCCCTACTTCAAGCTCGTCGAACATGGGAATACGAATCGTCAAACGCATCCATGTCATACAACTCGTCGTTCTGGGATCGTCGACCATGTGGCGCATTTCATGGCTCAACAACAGCCCCCAAACTTCTCGGAATGCGGCTCCGTAATTTCGAGAAGTTTCCAAACCTAGATAGGCACGAAAAGGGGCATATATGATCAACCCCAAATGGTGCCCCGAGAGTTACTTCCTACTCCTTCTCGTTTGCATCGCTTATATAATGAGGTCGACGGACAATTCATTCGTCGACCTCGAGATTACCCCAAGGGAAGTTTACGTTATCCCCTGTTGTAATCCCATGGCGCAGGTAGAGTTCGACGGTTAGTCGACTCATGCCCGGCCCCACTTTATCATTTCTACGAAAAAGTGTACCTACCCCACGACCATGTCGGTGCGGACAGGTTTTTATAGATTCTCTCCTTTGAGAATTTTTGACTTTACTTGGTCACATTTTAACTTCACCGAACGCAGGCGTCGATCCGTGAGAATCGACGATTAATTGAATCGACGATCGCTTGCGTCACCCACCCCGTTGACAGCAGACTTCCAGAGGAAGTCTGTCATTTCCGACACTCGAGGCGCTTTTCTCTCTCCACATTAAATGCCGAGGACACGCGTCCCACTTCTATTTGCCGCGCCATAAAGTTGAACCGTGTCCCAAGGAGGCGTCATTTGAACGTCTCTTCACACCATCGCCCTTCATATATGCCATTATACTCCGTAGACATCATTCTCCCCACCCGATTCTCTCTTCTCAGTTTGGCAAAGATCCTCCGGCGACACTCCATTCCTCGCGACGACAGAGCTCTTTTACGGTAACTCCCTTACTTCCTTAGCTTTCCGTCTTTCCAACCTCTAATTTCCATGGCCGAGGATTCGAATCCAGCCCCCTCTACTTCTCAGTCATCCGACTCATCGGAGTTTCCCCCTTCGAGAAGGTTTCCGAAGGGTTATGGTGATCGTTTCAACGGATCCCTATCCACCACCCGGACCGTAATCGATGCAACCTCTCTGAATAGACTAGTCAACATTTACGAAATTCCTCCTAGTGTGAAGATCCTAATTCCTCGCCCCGAGGATGTTCCTTCGCGTCCGCCCCAAGGATATTCTGCCTTTTCCACTAGGGTGTTTGAGAAGGGCGTGCAATTACCCCTGCACCCTTTCTTCGTGTCGGTGTTGAACCATTACGGGCTAGCTCCTATGCAACTATCCCCTGTCGCTTGGTTCAACATGTTCGGAACCATGCTACTATTTAGAAAAGCAGGGATCGCCGAACCCTCCGTAAGGGAGTTCGTCATCCTTTTTAAGTTGGTACATAGGTCAGAAGAGGACTACTGGTACTTCTCAAAAAGGCATGGTCTCCCTGAGCCACTGATACAGAAGACCCCGTCGAACATGAAGAACTGGGTCGAGAACTTCGTATACTTCGAGATCCCTAACGAATCCCCGAGGATCCGGGGCCGCCTCCATGATCCTCCTTGTAAGTCCCGCGATATTCTCTCGTCGAGTCAAGTTTCCTCTGATTTTTATTGTTTGGCTTTTTTGCAGCGGACGAGAAGCTTGAGCCGACCGAGGAAGAACTTTGGCGAATCGAGCAAGTGTACGCGTTACCTAACAGAGAGTTCGAACGTTTGCGTTGTGGCCGCTTCATCGACGCAGCAGGAATCCACGAGGAAATGGAAAGACCGACGGGCGACGCTCTTCGCCAGATACTGGAAAACAAGCGGAAGAAAAAGAGAGGAAATCCCCAGCACCCTAAGTCAAAGTCAACCAAGTTCAACAAGCCGGAGCAGCAAGCTGCTGAGGGGGGACCTTCTAATCCTATGAAGGACATAGCCCCCAACTCCCCCAAAGAGGCAGAGAAGGAGAATTTCGAGGACACCATGTCCTCCGCCACACCTTCCGTCAACCCTTCCAGCCGACAAAACAAGAGGCTGAGGAAGCAGTTCGAGGTCGACCAGGGAGCACCCCAGGGGGGTCCTTCGAAGGGCCAACCCAAGACTATCGTCGACCTGGACGACACTCAGGTGGAGGACGCCAACCTCCGAGACACTGGGACGTCGAACTTCATCCTGGCCCGGGAGAAAGCCCCCCCACACTCAACTCAGGGTGGACCTGCCTCGAACGAGGAGCTCCTCGAGTTCCTCCGGGTCGTCATTGTTGGCCCTCCTTGGAATACCCCGAGCCCGCTCGTCGAACGGACCCTCTCGCATTTCCGCCAACTGATTATGGTACGTCGTGTTCATGTTATATATATGAGTATCGTTCATATCCCTCCTGCTGATTTGATTCTTATCCCCCCCCCCCTGAAGGGTGTCGGCGAGCTGAAGGGGGACCTCTTCACCGTCCTAAACTCTGAATACGCCTGGCGGCAGCAGGCGTCAGAGGCGAATGCTTCTTTTGCCTCGGCGAGGAGTGAGTTGGCCGAACTGGCCGAACTGCACAAGAAGGCCGTATCGGACTCGTCGGCCTTTCAGCTTCAGAACAGCGCCCTTCTTCGGGAGAAAGCCACTCTAAACGATAAAGTCAAGGAGTTGGAAGCCGAGAAATCGGATACTGGCAAACGGTTGACCGAGCTCGAAGACGCGCTTAAAGCCGAGCGGGCTGCCAAGGAGTTCGAAGCGAAGAAAAGAAGTGAGACGGAGGAGACACTTCGTCGAGCCCTGGAGGAAGGCAAAGGGATTGATCTCTTCGGCCTCCTAGACAAGTCGGTTGGGAAACCGGTCGTCGATGCCTTTCATACTTATGCTTGCTCCAAAGCAAAAGAGCTCGTGCTGCAAAAGTACCCTGATTTGGACCTCGAGTTCCTTACTGCCGAGCCAAATGCTGACGAGTGTCCAGAGGGCGACGAAGACAACAATGAAGAAGAAGGCGAAGGAAATTAAAATTCGGGACGTACTGTTTCTTCCCCTTTTTTTTTTTTTTTTTTGCTAAGACTGCGATCTCATGTTATTCGACGAACTAGTTTTCATACTCGAACTTGCTTTACCATTACCAATTCGTCATTCACTACATAACTTTTATTTTGCTCGCATTCCAAGCGACACAATTGAATACTATGCTCTCCGAAAACAAACACACCAGAAAAGGAGACAGAAATAAAATAAAATGTTAAAAATAAAACTTTTTCAAATACTTAACGTTCCATGCGTTCGGGATAGCTCTGTCTTCAGGTGTCTTCAACCGATAGGCCCCGTTCCCGACAGCTTCCATAATGATATATGGGCCTTCCCAAGTTGCGGCAAACTTCCCTGCTCCTAGCTCTTTCGTGTTCTGGAAAACCTGCCTTAACACCCAGTCTCCCACCTGGAACGATCGCAACCGCACCGATTTGTTGTAGAATTTGTCGACTGCTCGCTGCCGATTCAACATTTTTCCCAAAGCTTCGTCCCGCAACTCGTCCATGCATTCGAGTTCGACGAACATGCCCTGCTCGTTACTTTCCTCGTCAAACAAACAAACCCGGGGGCTGCCCTGCAAAAACTCGATAGGGGCTACGGCTTCAATTCCGTATGCCAAGAAAAATGGGATCGCTCCTGTTGACGTACGGGAAGTAGTCCAATATGACCAGAGTACCCCCGGCAACTCCTGGGGCCAAGCCCCCTTGGCCTTTCCAAGCCGTTTCTTCAAGGTGATCATCACTGTTTTGTTCGATGACTCAGCCAACCCGTTCGCTTCTGGATAACGCGGAGTAGAGAAGAGTAACCGAATGCCCATCACTTCGCAATATGCCCTGAATTTCTTCCCTGCAAACTGCCTCCCGTTGTCGGTTATTATCTCCCTTGGTAGCCCAAAACGGCAAATTAAATGCTTCCACACAAATGCGATCGCCTCCTTCTCGCGAACGTGGGCCAGTGCTTCCGCTTCTATCCATTTCGTAAAGGAGTCCGTCGCCATTATAATATACCGTCGACCTCCCACTCCTCTAGGTAACTCTCCGATTATGTCGATCCCCCAACGATGGAATGGCCAAACTGGTACATTGGCATGCAAGGTTTCTGCTTTCACATGAGTCAAGCCAGCAAACCTCTGGCAAGCATCACACTTCAGTACCAGCTCTTGGGCATCCTTCCTCAACGTTGGCCAGAAGAAGCCGGCGGTTATCACTCGGTGTGCTAAACTTCTCGGCCCTGCATGATTTCCACAGCTACCGGAGTGTATTTCATCTAGCACCTTGCGTGCTTCTGTCTCTCCAACACATTTCAATAGGGGTCCCTCGAACGATCGCTTATACAGTTCTCCTTCCAATAACACGAAACGGATGGACCTCCTCATAATTCGAGTTGCCTCAGCCTTGGACTCCGGCAGTACCCCATTTTGAAGGTATTCGACGAACGGAACCAACCAAGATGTCGTGCCTCCGTCGACAGGGAAGACCTCGTGCACTGAGCTAATAGGGTGATCAATGCTCGTAGCCGGCCACATTGCCGTCGCCACTGGAATCAACCTATGTCCCAGCAATCCCGTCGCTGCTGCCAACCCAGCCAAAGCATCAGCATGCCCATTCTGATCTCGTGCCACGTGCTGAAGTGTGAATTCGTCGAATAGATCCAACTCCCTCCTTACCAAGCCATAATACGCCAGCATCCGACTGTCCCTAGTCTGGAATTCCCCACTAAATTGTCCAACTACAAGTCGAGAATCGAGCTTAATATTAATTCGACGAACTTTCATGGCGGACGCCAAACGCAACCCTGCTATAAGGGCCTCGTACTCTGCTTCATTATTAGTAGCCTTAAATGCGAAATGAATGGCTCGTTCAAAAATAACTCGTCGAGGCGATACCAGTAATATCCCTGCTCCGGCCCCTCTTTGATTGCTCGAACCATCAACGAACAATTCCCAGCATTCTTTCCCATCTAGCTCTTGAGTTCCCACTTCTATCTCTGCTTGCATGTGCAGCTCAGGAGTGTATTTGGCTACAAAATCTGCGAGGATTTGGCTTTTTATCGTCGACCTTGGCACGAACTTCAAACCATAACCACCCAGCTCGACGGCCCACTTCATGAGTTGCCCTGATACGTCCGGTTTAGTTAGAACAGTCCTGATAGGAAAGTTCGATACCACCACTATTTCGTGCGCCTCGAAATAAGGCCGCAATTTCCTAGAAGAGATCACCAAGGCCAACACCAGCTTCTCCAATGACGTATAGCGGGTTTCCACGTCACTCAATGCTTTACTCACATAATAGACTGGAGCTGTGAACCCCCGTCTTCACGTACCAATACCCCGCTAACAGCACGTTCTGACACCGCCAAATAAATTTTCAAGGTTTCCCCGACCTCCGGCTTCGACATAACTGGTGAGGTTGTCAAGTAAGCTTTCATATGCTTGAATGCCTCTTCACATTCGTCGGTCCACTGGAATCTTTTAGCCTTCCTTATAACCTGGAAAAACACACTAGTTCGATCAGAATACCGAGCGACGAACCTACTGACAGCGGCCAGTTTACCAATCAGCTTCTGAACCTCCTTTGGACAACTCGGCGGCGCCAATTGTTGGATTGCTTTAATCTGCTCAGGATCCGCCTTGATGCCCCGCCTGCTAACTAAGTACCCCAAGAACTTTCCCGATGATACGCCAAACAAACATTTGGCCGGGTTAAGCTTCATCTGATACTTATCCAAGACCTCGAAGGCCTCCTGCAAATGCGCCATATGGTCGTCGGCTTTCACAGACTTGACCAACATGTCGTCGACGTACACCTCCATTATCCCTCCGATCTGGTCAGCGAACATCTTGTTCATGAGCCTTTGGTACGTCGACCCGGCGTTCTTCAGCCCAAATGGCATTACTCTGTAGCAATAGATTCCTCTGTCAGTTACGAACGCCGTCTTCTCCTGGTCCCCCACGTACATCGGTATCTGATTATAGCCGGAAAATGCATCCATGAATGTCATGAGTTCATTCCCGGCTGTGGCGTCGACTAATCGATCAATATGCGGTAATGGGAAGGGATCCTTCGGGCATGCTTTGTTGAGGTCCGTATAGTCGACGCACACTCTATCCTTCCCATTCTTCTTTTTCACGACTACCACATTGGCTACCCATTCCGGATATTTTACTTCTCGCGCGAAGCCTACCTCGAGCAATCTGCGTACTTCCTCGGCGATGACAGCATTCCTCTCCGGCGCGAACCTCCTACGTTTCTGCACCACCGGCTTTACGTCGGGGCTGACTTGGAGCCGATGTACGATCACCCTTGGATCAATTCCTGGCATATCTTTATGACTGAATGCGAAAGTTTTGATCTTCGACCGAAGAAATTCGACCAGCCCCTGTTTTTGATTGACCTCGAGGTTTCTCCCAATGAATGTGACTTTCGACGGATCTAATACCAACTCCTCCGCTTCCTCCACATGTTCGACGACGCCGACCATTTTCAAGGATACCGAATAACAGTCCCTTGCCGCATGCTGCTCCCCATGTATAGCTCGAACCCCCCATGGTGTTGGAAATTTCACCACCTGGTGGAGGGACGACGGCACGGCTTCCATCTCGTGTATCCATGGTCTACCCACGATTGCGTTGTATGGGGATTCTGTATCTACAACCTGAAACTTCACGGACAAATTAACACCCTCAGCATATACTGGCAGTATTACCTCTCCCATTGGGTCCAACGTCTCTCCACTGAATCCTACGAGTTGTGTCTGACTCGCTCTTATATCCTTTGGTGAAATCCCCATCGCAGCCAATACACCGGCGAATATGAGGTTAGAGGAAGCCCCTGAATCCACGAGAATTCGACGAACCCGATAATTGGCGATCATTAACTCGATTACCAGTGCATCGTTATGGGGTCGTCGAACTCCCTCCATATCCTTTGGTCCGAACTCGATCGTCCTTTGATAAACAGGCTTCAAGATTGTTCGCTTGAGAGCCTTGACTTCTCGGCAGTGTCTTTTCCTAGCGCTTCGCGAATGGCCTGCTAAGTCGCATCCTCCGTGTATCACGTTAACGGTTCGTTTAACTTCCGGAGGATTGGGCAGGGGAAACTTATTAGCCCCCGTCGCCGGGTTCCCCCCTTCTCCTCGCAGGTTCGCATTCTTGCGGCTTTTGTCGGGCTGAAACCCTTTAAGATAGCCCTGCTCTAACAATTTTTGTATTTCCTGCAAAAAATCCCTGCATTGAATCGTGGTGTGACCATACCCATGGTGAAAAGCACAAAAGCCTTGTGGGTTTTGCCCAACGGTTAGCATTCTCTTGGGCCAGCGAACGATTTTCCCCATCTTCTCCATCTCCCTGACTACCACTACGGGATTGGCGTTCAGCCTGTACGGGAGATTCGTCTTTGCCGCGCTTGAGGTCCCCGTAACCTTCTTCTCTGCGCCGCGCTGATACGGTTGGTAGTGTGTTGTTGCACGGGAGCTTCCCCCTTTTTCATTGCGATCGACGGCCTTTCCCCTCTCCTTCTGATCCAAATTGACCTCTTCAACTTCTCGTCGGAGCTGAACTTCCGCTCTCGCCAGAACTTCGGCGAAGGTAGAGCATGGATACTCTACGAGTTTCCAGAAAAGCCGCGAACCCGATCGGAGTCCGGCCTTAAATGCCGATACCGCGGTCTCTTCCGAACAGTTTGATATGGTTACCTTCAATTCGTTAAATCGCTTTAAGTAATCCCGAAGGGACTCTCCTTCATGTTGTACCACTCTATAGAGATCGTCGGATCTAGCTGGGGCCCATCGACTGGAAGAAAATTGCTCGACGAACTTGAGGTGTAAGTCGGCGAAAGAAGATATGCTACCGCTCGGGAGGCGCATAAACCACTGCATGGCAGGTCCGTCTAGGCACGCGGCGAGGCTTTTACACATTCCGGCCTCTCTGACCTCTTCCGGAATCGACGCTGTATGCATCTTGAAACGGTACATAGTGATAAATTCTTCAGGATCGGCGGTTCCGTCGTACGGTTTGATCGAGGGAATCGTAAATCTGGACGGTAGCTCCGCTTCGGCTATCTTCTGTGTAAACGGGGTATCATCATATCCCTTCGGAGTCATGATAGCTGGCTGAATCGGCATCCCAGGGATGGCAGCGTACAGTTTTGCCATTTCATCCAATCTTCTTTCCAAGGCAGCTACTTTATCTTTCTCCCCGCTACCTTCAGTCTTTGACTCTGCCGTACGTTGTGAATTCTTTGGGTTTCGAGTTTGGCTTGCCGCCGTTCGGCGACTACGGTTAGTGCGGGATTCATCAGGGTTCGATTGATCCTCCTTTTCGCTAGATTGCTTATAGAATTGTGCCAACTCCCCGCGTAGCCTTTCTGCCTCGAGCGTTGTTCTGCGGTTCTCCTCTCTGAGTTGGTTCATCTCGTCCTGCATTTGCTTCATTGTCCTCTCAAATCCCTCCGTCCCTGAGTCGCCAGATGGGTCGGATTCATGCCGACTGTTCTCACTCATCTTGCTTCCCTTTCCACAGTTCCCACAGACGGCGCCAATTGTTGATGCACGAGATTTTTGGGGTTGAATTCCCGAAAAAATAGATAGATAAATGAAAACTTTATTTATATGCCCTTTTTTTGAAATGGTTCATAAGTGGAAGGTACTATCCCAGACTTCCTTCTTCTCCTCCCTTTTATTACATTATTTTTACAGAAGAATGTGGACAGGCACCGTCCGTTACAATCATTTAAGTGCAACAACTATTTAAAACCTTTGACATATCAAGATCCCAACAGTCGCAGTAGCTCAATCGTTTCCCTACTTCAAGCTCGTCGAACATGGGAATACGAATCGTCAAACGCGTCCATGTCATACAACTCGTCGTTCTGGGATCGTCGACCATGTGGCGCATTTCATGGCTCAACACATACTATCAAAGACAACCAGACTTGTATGTCCCTTCCAATTTACGAGGGGGAAAGAAGCAGGTCGACCGACAACAATCTGCTTGGGAATTTCAGGTTCGAAGGCCTGCTGCCGGCGCAGAGGGGAGTTTCTACAATCAATCTTTGCTTCAACATTGATGCTGACGGCATCTTGAATGTGTCGGGCAAAGATAAGACGACGGGGCGGGTGAACGAGATGAGCATAACCTTCGTGAAGGACAGGCTGACGAGTTTAGATATTGCGAAAATGGTGGAGGAGGCGGAGAAGTTCAAGTATGAAGATAAAGAGTTCAAGAAGAAGGCAGTAGCAAGGAATGGTTTGGAAAAATACGCATATATACAACATGAGGAACAAGATGAATAGCTATAAGAATGCAGAAATGCAGATACAGTGGACAAGGAGAAGATCATGGATGCATTTGAGGGTGTCATACAATGGCTGGAACCGAACAAACTTGCAGGGGCTGATGAATTTGAAGACAAGCTGAAGGAGCTGCAGACTATTTGGAACCCCATCATGGAAAAGATGAACAAACTTGGATTATAATATTCAGACCAGCAACTTATGCTCTTGTCAATCCCTTTGGTTAATTTTCAGTAGTTATTATGAATTTGAAAAATCAAACTTTTTATTATGAATGTCAATTTCTATGTCTTTTTAATAGTAGTAAAATGTATCTACGTTATCCACTATTTCAGTATTAACAGTAATTTTATAAATAAATAAGTATATAAAACAATATTGGCAAAAACTTGTCTTAGACACGCACATGCCTAAACAATTTAGGCGGGTTTTATCCAGACCCAAATGAGTTCACACATCCCAAATAGAGTTTATTAATTCCCAATTAGAATATATTAGATGGGTTTGACTTGAGTTAATAGATAAAAGCCGCTTAAACTGTTTAGGCGTGCCTAACTGAGACCTTCCCAACAATATTAGATTTATATATGCAAAATATTAAGGCATAAATATACTACTCTATTAAAAAAAAAATCTTAGAATTCTCAAGACACTGAGCGGAGCAGGGTTTTTTTTCTTTTTCTTTCAGGATTCACAAATATAAAATCCTAAAAAATTGAATTCTATTTCCTCTATATTCTATTCAGTTTGACTCACACTAGATATCTTCCACCATCCTACATTTTCTCCTTCTTTGTTTCAGTTCTTCTCAATACTTCTCTCATTCCTTTTCTCGGTTTTCAGATTGATTAATGCCTAGCGCATAAGACAACTATTCTATTATTTTAAATTTACAAATTACCCTTTTCAAAAAAAGATTTAAAAAAAATACACATTATAATTATATACGAAAAGGACATTTTGAGTTCCAAATTCACTATTCCATTATTTTCTAATAAAAAAAATAAATTACTAACAATAATTGTTTGTTTTAAAATTGGAGCCTTGCTATCTAATATAAAAGAGCAAGAAAAAAAAAGGAAATATATCCACAACGTTCACCAATTAGGAAAGGATAAATAGGGGATAATACCTAAATTATCTATATTTTTTGGATGGGAAAACCCTTCAAAATGTCCTAAAGTTTACTTGATTAGGTGATTTTGTCCTAGTTTTTTAAAATTATGAAATTATGTCCCAAAGTTTAACTAATTAGGTGATTTTGTCCCAATTTTTTAAAATTATGAAATTATGTCCCAAGGTTTAGTATATTAGGAAAATACGTCCTAAAATAGTAATGACGTTAATTTCGTGCCCAGTAACTCGTTTAATGTCAACTTATTAAATGATATGATTTTTCTATTATTTTTTAATTAATAAAATTTTCAAATGATATCAATTAAAGAATCATATTATCATTAATATATAAACATTTACAATCTAACTTTATACGAAATTAATTTTGTTATAAACGAATGATATTTTTATTTAATAGAGTAAATATTATAATATGTTTTCCCAACAAAATAAAATTTGGGACAATATTTCATATACTAACAACGATTTAAAAAAAATAAAAAAGTCGTGTCATTTGACGCGTCGACATTATACGTGTGGTTCAACGCAAAATTGACGTCGTTAATAGAGGATGATATATTTACCTAATATATTAAATTTCGGAACAATTTTTAAAAAATTGGGACAACATCACCTAATTAGATAAACTTTGGGACATAATTCCATAATTTTAAAAAATGGGGACAAAACCACCTAATTAACTAAACTTAAGACATTTCGAAAGGTTTCCCATTTGTTTAATTTAGTCAAAATTTAAAGATGTAATTTGACATATGTATATATAACTTTGAGTAATACTAAAAAATCTATTATCGATGGATAAAAAATTACATATATTTAAAAAAAAATTTATAATTATATTTTAATATTCAAAATACTAATTCATATATTGATTGCGCAACGTACAAGTGTATTACTCCCTCCGTCCCACTTCAATTGTCCACCTTTCCTTTTTTGTTCGTCCCATTTAATTGTCCACTTACTTAAAATGGAAAAATAATACCCACTCACTAATAAAATACTAATTTTCTCTATCTCTACTTGCATTGGTTATTATGCCAAAAGCAAAGTGGACAATTCATATGGGACGGAGGGAGTACTAGTATATAAAATATATATAAAAAAAATTACATCGGGTGGTGGCCCACCATAACTCAAAACCCAACTCTCCAAATCAAAAGTGAGTTTTACCACCTAAAATCAAACCTAAAGCTTTTTTAATGGTTCAAAATTGTGCTCCAGATGTTCAATCCTTAAAAAAAAATTATCCATTACAAGGACAAGTCATTCAAGATCCCAAACCTTGCACTAAGGCTATTCCCATTACTGACTGGATTGTGACTCAACCACTTAATAAAATATTAATTTTTCTATATCCAACTTACAATCTACAACTTAATATTATTTACATTCTCATTAGTGACCTCAACCAACCTAATCTTTTAACTAAAATAATGATTATTTATTATATTAATTTATCTCTTATAATATAATATAAAAATTAAAAAATATTTTAAATTCATAAAAATAAATAAATTATTATACACTAAGAATTCATAATTTATTTGACACATAAAAAATACGAGACTAAATAAAAATATAATATAAACTAACAATACAAATATAACACAAGAGAATTTAAATTATAAATACATGAACTATTAATTAAAGGTTATAGTCTTCATTTATAAAATATTTTTTAATTCTTTTAATGATTATTTAAAATATATAAAATATAAATAATATTAAATAAATGGCATCAGGGTGTGCCATAAGTTTATTATTTAGTGTATACCATATATTTATAGAAAAATTTAAGGAATTTTAATATTATTGTTTTAATTATTTATATTATATATATAAAAAAATTGAAGCATTTAATGAAAAAAGTGAAAGTTGTATAGTGGTTGCTCAGAGCTTGTACACCGAGGAAAATCACGAATTCTATAGCTTTTTTTGTTTTTTTTTTGTTTTCTTAATTTTTTTCTGTTCTATGTAGTGACCACAATCCAAAGGGCATCGATGTAGCCTAAAAATGGTTATGGGGGCCGGGGCTTGTCAGCCCCGTGCGCCACACACACACTCTGATTGGTGTGTGCATTACACGCGCTCGTAGTGCATGTGGGCGCGGGCGGCAGCTTTTTGATTTTTTTTCTTTCTTTCATTTATTTTAATTGTTTTGACATTTTCTTTTATTTTCTTATTTTAATCATTTATAATATAAATAATATATATATATATATATATATATATATATATATATATATATATATATATAGTATTTTTAAAATTATTTTTAATGGACACTTTTTTCCAATGATTATATTTTATAACATACATCTTTTTCTAATGATTATATTTTATAACGGACGCTTATTTTTCTTGAAAATACCTTTCATCACACTACCCTTCATGCACACAAAAATTATTTTCATTCCACAACTCCTACAACCAACATGAGTGGATATGATCTAAACAATCCCTCTCAAAATTTCAACCAAACTCCATACATTCTGACGTGGAATGCATGGCCAAATAATTCCACCTAATTTACTCCCAACTCGAGTATCCCAAAGTTATCCAAATAATCCTATTCAATTCTATTGAACTACATACAATATAGTTCCTAACTGTCCTTGATGTTGCTGATTCTTTTGCTATAATGGGGCAATCCCTAATCAGATGTCCAAACTTCTTATAGTAATGGCATATTCTTTGTTCTTGCTATGAGGCATGATTCTTATAATCCATAGATTGAGGAAACACCTTATTCCTCGTTTGAAAAACTGCTTGTTTGAAATCCTTCATTTGAGAGGAACCTGGCCTGTCAAGGTTATTGTGTTTCTGATAGGTGCAATGAAACTTATTCCTTGAATTTTTTTTTTTCACAAACGGACCAACATTGGATGATGTATTACCTGCCAAATTTTAGAGACCTTCTCTATTTCCTTGCTTTTTATAACAGATTGCACCCTCTCCGGTGAGATTGAATCTGCTCTACCATATGACATGACGTCCTTCAAGTTTGAGTCAGACTTTGGAAGGGCATTTAGTAGTGTATAATCTTGTCCACCAACTTAACTCCAATTTTCTCAAGATCATTCACAGTCTTGTTAAAATTATCCAATTGATCTAGTGTGCTCGATCTTCACATCTGAAAATTTGCAAGTATACAACATTTGCTTCATATATAATCAATTTGCAAGTGACTGGTTTGGTATAGAGTTTCTAACCTTTTCTACACCTCAGCTGCAGTCTTTTCTTTTGATTTCTCTCAAAGCCTTATCATCTAAACTCAAAAACAATGTGCTCATTGCCTGGTTGATGAACTTCAATTTCTACTCCTTAATTTCATCTTTTGAGTGCTATTTTTGTGTGAGCCAATAATATTTAAACAGTCAAACAAAGTTATCAATGTTAATTTGTTTTGGTATAATTCATAAAAGAAATTAAAGATTATGGTATTTTTAACTGACAATAATAGATTAGGGTATTTTTTCGAAAATATCAATAGATCATGGCATTATCATGTTTTGATTTGCCTGTCATATGGGATGCAAGTGGCATTTAACTATCGAGTCATCAATAATTATCGATTTTAACCCGTGGTATAATTCATAAACGAAAGTAAATAATGTGATATTTTTAACTAACGTCAATAAATTGAATATTTTCCAAAAAAGGGAAAACCCTTCAAAATGTCCTAAAGTTTACTTAATTAGGTGATTTTTTCCCGATTTTTTAAATTTATTGAATTATGTCCAAAAGTTTATCTAATTAGGTGATGTTGTCCGAGTTTTTTTAAAATTGTTCCAAAATTTAATATATTAGTTAAACTTTAGGACTGATAGAATTTGTGCCCGATTTTACGTTAAACACTGCAATGTTAGACTATAATGTTGGTGTTAGAGAAAGACGCAGCGGATAATTTTCTGGGTAATATTGCTATTCCCCAGGGATCCTTTCGGCCTTAAAATAATTTCACTAAATAAAATAGAATTTTATAAAGTGAAATAAATAACAAACAGCTCGAATTATTCTAGGTTCACTCCCTTGAATAATTCTCACTTTACATAGACACTAAACTAGTATCTATGGACAAACCGTTCTCATCAAGCTAGGCACAAGGTAACCTCTCAACTCCTCCACCGTTGGACGACTCTCCGGAGATGGATTATGCCGTGAGGAAACAGTTTGTGAACTATCAATAAGAATGGGCAAGGCACGATTACAATCTTGAATATGGAATGCTCGATGGTGTAATGTAATTGCTCAACCTTTCTTCAAGCTTGTCGTACCCTATTTATTCTTGCTTGGAATGCACAGCTTCGTACCCACTTCTCCACTCCTTGGACGTGTTGCACGAAGCTTTCCCACTTCCCACTTGATCTAGGTAACCGTCGATCAGCCACAAACTTACGTGTTGAGTGGTTTAATGTAGTGGAGGTATTCCCTATTATTTAGGAACAAAATAAACAGCAATATATTATAATATAAGGTTAGTAATAAGGACACACACGTTCCCAGATTTATTAGAACTGAAAAATCGTGGAAATCTAGGGTTACAAACAATCCCTAAATCTTAGGAGGTTGTTGTAACCGCTTGCAGGAAGGATAAGATAAACAACGTGGTGTCAAAGTATTGTTCAAGTCTAACATAGCGATGGTCAAACATTTCAATGTTGAACTTACAAAAACTTTGACACTCTCAAGGACAGTTTAGGGTTTTTAATATTTTTTTAGAAGAAAGTGATGAATTTAGTTTTATTAAAATCTTTATTGTCATTTTAAAAAATATAAATGAATAAAGTTAAACAAAAAAATAACGAAAACGCTACTCCTATATGAAAAAAAACCAACGTTATTGATAAAGAACTCTTAATTGCATCTATCAAATAAATTAATAAAAATAATAAAATGGATTATTAAAATATTAATTTGGTGAAGTGTAATATTTAATGACGAAATATGACATTTTGAGAAAATTCTTATTATTATTTATTGTAAAATATAATAAATATTCACTCTAATAAATAAAACAAATAAAAAAAATAGAATTGATGTGACTGATTTGGGAGGGAAAGTGGCATTTTTGTAAATTATTTAAACTTCTTGCCTTATATATATATATATATATATATATATATATATATATATTGCAATTCTTACATATTAAGGGTTTAGGACAATATTTTCTATACTAACATTAAATTTTTTTTTTTAAAAAAAAAAGGAGAAGAAAGCTACATCACATCGACATTTAACGTGCGTCTAAATTAACATTGTAATGAACATAGGATATATTTATCTAATATATTAAATATTGGGATATAATTTCATAATTTTAAAAAACTGTAACAGGATTACGTAATTAGATAAACATTAGGACATAATTCCATAATTCTAAAAAATTGGGATAAAATCACCTAATGAAATAAAGTTTAGGATATTTTAAAGGGTTTTCCCACGTATTAATATGTGTATCGCCACTTTCATCTGATTTTTTTTTTTTTGTCCTGATTAATTTTTTTATGATTATTTATATTATATATATATAGTTAAGTAATATATGTATTTTTTTATTTTATTGAATTTGTAATTTCGGTCGTTATTTATTATAAATTAAAAATAAACACACAATATATAATTAAAGCACACGAAAGAAAATATCCATTTAAGATTACAAGACAATAGTAGAATTACAGTTGAACATATATGGGCAAATAACAGAAGTGATTAAAATGAATTTTTTACCATGGCCTGAATAACCCGAGCTAAAGGTTAAAAATTTCTTAACCGATAAGAAACCGGACTAAACGGATAGCGGGTTAAACGGGCTGGACCCGCCAGGCCACAGGTTGGCCCGACGGGCTACCCCATTTTATATAAGAAAATATCAAAATATTTTAATAAATTAAATTATTAAATATTGCAAAAATAAATTTCAACTACTTTATACTAGATTTATTTTATATTTAGATGACAATGTTTAAGTAAATTTTATGTCACACAAATGATATACCTATATTTTTACTATTGAGAAATATTATTTTAAATAAATAATTTAAAAGAATATTTAAAAATTATTGATTTCTAAAATATTATTTATTATTTTAAATAAATTTAATTCTTAGAGTTATTTTTATTCACAAAGTTATTAAATTATTTGTAATATCTTGTTAAATAAATACTTATTATTATTTACTTTATGTCATACCAAATTATTTAAGATAATTGTGGGACATTATCAAATTTTTATGATATATAATAAATTATTATATATATATATATATATTGCAATATGATATATCATGCAATATTCTTTTGTAATCAATATATTTAATTAATTTATTTAATACTATTGAAGTTATATAATTATATAATACAATTATTTAATTTATCTAATGTCTTAATATACAAAATTTTATATTAGTACTAAATTATAAAAATAATTATTTATATATATATATATATAATTTAATTAATAAAATAATAAATATTTAGGCTTAATAAAAAATAAAAATAAAAAATCATGATTTTGTCAGCTCGACGGGCCAGCCCGAAAACCGAAAGGTTAGGTTAGGGTTAAGAATTTTTAAACCGACAAAAGTTGCGGCCCGTTTAGCCCGGACCGATTAACCTGCAGCCCGATAAGGCTGGCCCAAAACGCGACGAATTAGCCCATTTGACATCCCTTATAGATTTAAAAGGGTGGTGAATTTTAACTTTTGATGTGGTAGTGATGTGACGACATAAAAGTTGAAATTGTAGGCTTATTGTTAGGGGTACCTTAAGTCCCTAAGACTACTACCATTGATTAGGGGTGTAATTGAACCGAGTCGAGTCGAGTAGTGTCGTGTTCAAGTGTGACTCGTTTAATTTCGAGTCGAGCTTCGAGCTTTTTAATCGAATAATTTGATGTTCACGAACATTATCGAACTTTTCTCGAGCCTAAACAAACTTTCTAAATTTATGATATATTTAAGATTTTCATTATTATTTTGAAGAAAAGGTTATTTATTAAAAAAAAACCATATTCATGCTCAAATTCTAAATATTTTTCATTATTAGATAAATTTATTATTATTGTTACTCTTAAATCATGAAAATACTATTTTTATAAAAGTAATTATTTTATATTTCTTTCTAATTTTAGCTAACGAGCTTGCTCACGAGTCGAATACTATGATGCTCAAGTTTGGTTCATTTAATAAATGAGTTTTACTAAACGAACTCGAACGAACTTTTATCCAATCGAGATCCGAATAGCTCACAAATAGTTTGATTCATTTACACCCCTACCATTGATAGCCACAAAAGGATAGTCACAATATAAGACAAATAAGATTTAATTTTAAAAAAAATAAAAAACAAAGTAAATGGTTTGCCTTACTCGGCCGACAGCACTGTAGCAGCCACTTTGCAGCCTTTACTTTTTATAAAAACTACTGCCAACGATCAAATTTTTTTAATTATATAATATAAATAAATAAAATAATAATAATATTTATATTAAATTAAATGAAAGTAAAATTAATATTTTATTTAAAAAGATAGATTGGATTGAAGGTATTAATGGTGATGAAAATAATATTAAAAGATTGAATCACGATCACTTATTAAGGGGATAGTCGTCTTACTCATTGCAACTCTGCCACATGCTCTCTCTGCCATGCATATATAAAAGGATGAGGTGGACATCTTAAATTTTTTTAAAAAGGTTTGAATGTCGCACCAACTAATCGATTTGAAATTGATAATCATAACTAATTAAATAATCTATTTGAGTCAAGTTTAGGAGTGATTTTGTGCGACTCCTCAACTGCCTCCTACTAGGGGTGTGCACGGTTCGGCCGAAATTGGCCGAACCGGCCGAACCAAATTAATTTGGCCGGTTTGGTTGGTTTGAAAAAAATGATTGGCCGGGTTGGTTTGAAAAATCTCAAACCGGATGATTTGGTTTGGCCGACGGTTTGAAGGTTGAAACCGGCCGTTTTGGCCGGACCGGCCGTATAAATAATATAATTTTAAATATAATAATGATAATAAAATATCATTTGATAGAAAGCTAAAATATCAATTATATTGATATATATGTACGATGCTTATATTTTTCCAATTGTAACCCTATAAATCAACATATATTTAATTGTTTCTTGCAACCATAATATTATTTATCTCATATTTATAATTAATGACAAGCGAGATATATTTATATTAGTTTTATTTTGTGTATCATTATTTCGTTAATATCTAATAATAAAATTGATATACAAGTTTCATTTTTTTGTAATATTATTAGTTGAATAATCTTCAAACCGTTTAAACCAGCCGAACCAAACCGTTATAATATGGTTTGGCCGGTTTGGTTTGAAATAATTATTTGGCTGGTTTGGTTTGTGAAAATTTCAAACCGTACCTATTGGTTTGGTCCGTACTTTGCCCCTTAAACCGGCCAAACCGGACCGTGCACACCCCTACCTCCTACTATATCATAACCTCCGGAACTGTGTTTTTTAATTTTTGAAGAGATAACCTCCTGAACTGTTGTATGATAATATATTGATATACAATTACACATTTAAAAGTTGTTGGTGATATCAATGGCGGCAAAAGGAGGGGTTGCTATCGGTATCGATTTGGGCACGTGCTACTCGTGCGTGGGAGTGTGGCAGTACGGTGCGGTTGAGATTATAGTTAATGACCAGGGCAACCGCACGACGCCGTCATGCGTGGCCTTCACCCCCGCCGAGCGTCTCATCGGAGACGCCGCCTACAATCAAGTCGACACCAATTCTATCAACACTATTTTCGGTCAGATTTCGACTTTTGCTTTTCCATTTCAAAGATTTTTTCTGGTTTTATATTCAGGTTTTGCAAAGCTATTTACCCATATGTGAGAGAGAAAAGAATACGGCTTGATACCATCCAGCGATCTGGGGAGTTTTACATCTGGCCAGTGGCGGATCTATGTAGCCCCCCAGCCCGAATTTTTTTTCGTTTTTGTAGTATCATGATCCCATTTTTTATGGTATAGCCCCCCTCGTATAGAAGAAAAAATGGATGAAAATAAGGAAAAAAATGATACATAATGATTGAAGTTAAGGTTAAGGCGGAAAAAAAAAATTCAGCCCCCCTCGGGAAAATTTTCTGGATCCGCCTCTGCATCTCGCTGTCGAATGATTAAGGATCTATCGTGATTCTTTGCAACCAGAATTCAATCGACACTAGTTGGATGAATATTTTGATCTACGTTCTCGGTTTATAACTACTAGTGCCCGCCTTTGGGAAATTTTAGTAGTTCCATTTTTTCTGGAGATCATTTGCAGCATCTTAGGAATAATTATATATGGTCTTTGATGTGTGATGCAGATGCCAAGAGGCTGATCGGCCGTAGATTCAGCAACCCCTTGGTTCAGAGTGACGTGAAACTGTTGCCATTCAATGTCATTCGAGGCCCCAATGACAAGCCTATGATTCTAGTAACCTACAAAGGGAAGGAGAAGCAGTTTTCTGCAAAGGAGATCTCTTCCATGGTGCTCATGAAGATGAAGCACATTGCCGAAGTCTATCTTGGATCCCCTGTCAAGAATGCGGTGGTGCCTGTGCCTGCTTATTTCAACGACTGTCAGCGACAGGCAACCAAAGATGCTGCCATGATTTCCGGCCTCAATGTTTTGAGGATCATCAGTGAGCCAAATGCTGCAGCCATTGCGTATGGGCTGGACACGAAAGCAACTAGGTTTGGGAGAAACAATGTTCTTGTATTCGACCTTGGTGGTGGTACATTGGATGTGTCCTTGCTCACTATGGATAAGGGAATCTTCCAAGTGAAGGCTACTGCTGGTGATACTCACCTTGGGGGGCAGGATTTTGACAATAGGATGGTGAATCACTTTGTTCGCCAGTTCAGATTGAATTATAAAAAGGACATTAGTGGGAATCCAAGAGCTCTGAGGAGACTGAGGAGTGCTTGTGAGAGGGCTAAAAGGACTCTCTCCTACACTGCCGGCACCAAGATTGAGATCGAGTCATTTGTAGATGGGATAGATTTCTATCTGTCTATTACGCGTGCCAAGTTTGAGGAACTCAACATGGATTTGTTCATCAAGTGTGTTGATACGGTTGAGAAATGCCTGAAGGATGCAGAGATGGATAAGTTCAGTGTGGACGAAGTTGTGATCGTGGGGGGCTCGACTCGAATTCCCGGTGTCCAGCAGCTGCTGCAGGAGTTCTTCGATGGTAAAGAACTCTGCACAAGCATCAATCCAGATGAAGCCGTGGCGTATGGTGCAGCTGTGCAAGCTGCGATCTTGAGTGGTGCAGCCATCCATGACGTGCTTCTTATGGAGGTTGCTCCCCTCTCACTCGGCATTGAGACCACTGGAGACGTGATGAACGTGTTAGTGCCGAGGAACACAAGTATCCCAACGAGCAAGAGCGGTTATTTTTCTACTAACTATGACAATCAGACTTCTGCCTCCATTGATGTTTACGAGGGGGAAAGAAGCAGATCGAGGGACAACAATCTGCTCGGAACGTTGGTGCTTCGAGGTATCCCACCCGCGCCTAGAGGAGTTTCCAGAATCAAAGTTTGCTTCAACATTGATGCGGATGGCATCTTGAATGTGTCGGCCATAGATGAGACGACAGGGCGGGTGAAGAAGATGAGCATCAACTACGAGAAGGGCCGGCTGTCAAGGGTAGAGATTGCGAAAATGGTGGGTGATGCGGAGAAGTTCAAGTGGGAGGATGAATATTTCAAGAAGAAAGCTGATGCTAGGAATGATTTGGAGAACTACGCATACAACATGAGGAACGAGATGAATGACTGCAAGAAGAAGATCATGGATGCATTTGAGGGTGTCATAAAATGGGTGAAATCGAACCGATTAGCGGAGGCTGATGAATATGAAGACAAGCTGAAGGAGCTGCAGACTATTTGGAACCCCATCATGAAAAAGATGAACAAACGTTAGACTTATATTATTCAGATCAGATGATTCCTTTTGTTTTCAGTAGAAACAACTTTTGCTCCTGTCAATCTTCATTTGCTCTGTTATTATGAATTTAAAAAGATCCAGACTTTTTATTATGAACATTAACTAGTTACTAAATGCCCAAAAAGTTTTCATGGAAAAAAGCATGTTTTCTGCATAAAAAACTACCTTCTGAAATAAATTACGAGCTATGCGTCTACCTAAATAACTATCAGATTTGTTACAAAGTCATGATGCGAAAAACTTTGAATTCTAACGAAAATTCCAAATGAATTATTTATTTTGCCAAGTTGGTTGTTTGGAGACATTCAACCTAATCATCACCAACAATTATCATATCATCCACGTACAATAGAATCAACAAATGCTTATCTGATTGGACTTTAATGACTAAACTAGAGTCTGCATCAGTAACTTGAAACCCACAAAAAATAAAGTATTCAGCAGCTTTACCATACCAAGCATGTGGCGCTTGTTTTAGACCATATAACGCCTTCTTCAGCTGACAGACATGGTGAGGATGTTGATATGAAATAAATCCTTTTGGTTGTTCCATGAACCTTCACGATCTAACTCTCCGTAGAGAAATGCATTCTTTACATCAAGATGCAATATTTTCCAACGTTTAAAAGAAGCCAGAGAAATGATAGTTCTTAGAGTTACCATTTTTGCAACTAGGTTGAATGTTTCCTTGTAATCCATGTTATAGCTTTGAGAAAATCCCCGGGCAACAAGCCGTGCTCTTTATCTGTCGATTGTTCCATAAATTTCCTCTTCAACTTGTACATTCATTTGCTAGTAATAGGTTTACAATTTGCTGGTTTGGAAACCAATTCCCAAATCTGATTTTTGGAAAGTGCATTTATCTCCTTTTGCATAGCTGCTTCCCACTCAAGACAGCCTTTTGCCTCTTCAAAACTTAAGGGTTCTTTATCTAGAGGTCCTGTAAAGAAGCATGATGTAAAATTACAAGGAATAATTTGAACCTCATAGTCTTTAAGGTAACTTGGTTGTCGTTTCTCCCTTGTTGACCTTCTCAAGACTTGTTCCTCACCATCAGGATTTGAAGATTCATCAATTCCGCCATCGCTTGAAGCTTCAATGATTTGTTCTGGATTCTCTTGCAAATTTTCTTGATCACCATTTAGGATGACATTTTCAATGGAGGACTTTTGTGTAGCATAGTATGAAGAAACTTCATCAAATACCACATCTCTAGAAGTAATAGAGTTCTTTGTTTTTGGGTCCATACATCTCCACCTTTTTATGTACGGATTGTAACGCCCCCATCTGACCTTCCCAATATGAGGCCACGTTACATTGATGTTTCAGGTTTTGACCAGCAACTTAGGTAAGAAAAGGAAGATTTAATTAAAGATATTTAACAATGCATCAAGTACTCCGAGTCAGTTACAGTTCATAAATCCAGTCATGAAAACATTTAGAAAGGGGGAAGGATTTTTCGGAGCGTGGTGCAGTGGTGTGTAGCGTGATGGTGACATGTATATGAGGATACATGTCACAGGATCTAAACAATTTTCTTCCAAAAACACTTATTTATTTTCATCTGCTTACACCCGCCATCTCCATTCCTGCCGCTTATCCTGCATGATTTAAAAATAAACGTGGGCTGAGTACAAAAGTACTCAGTGGGAATATGCCCGAAAACAACACGATATTCACAGTATACCACGCACCATTCACAGAACAACATGGAGATACATGTAGAGAACTCTACCATCCAAATATTATAATGACTCCAGATTCCGTACCCTTATATCTTCTTAAAATGTATTCACACCCATTCTCTGTTATTTGCACTCAAGGTTTACGGTCCCACCATTTCACCTGAGAGTTAAATATTTTCTTAGGGTTTACGGTCCAACCATTTCACCCTAGTAACAATCACTCTGGGTTTACGGTCCAACCATTTCACCCGAGTTATTAATCTCTCTGGGTTTACGGTCCAACCATTTCACCCGAGACTATTATCCTTCCTAGGGTTTACGGTCCAACCATTTCACCCTAGACCGTTATTATTTTCTCTGGGTTTACGGTCCCACCATTTCACCCGAGATCCTCATTCTCAATTTATTAACTTTAAATTATCAATGAGAGTAACTTAGGTTTCACATGCTTGATTCTTGCCCCCCTTTTATCACCTTGTTATTTACAATCTCAAGATTCAATATCACAACACAATGCATGCAATACATTCTAATTCAAAGCACACATTTAATTCATCCATCAAACAAGAAGGCACATTCACATAATAATCACATAAGTTTTCCCCACCTCGTTCCTTGGCTTTTATCTAGGTGCGTGAGCTTAACGATCCTTCGCCTTTAGTTTCCTACAATCAGTCAATCAAGGTCCACCATTTTAGAATAATAATTCTAGGACCAATATTCATAATCTTTAATCAATTCCACATCATCATAATCTCATGATTAATCCCCTCTGTTATCCCATAACTCTCAACTTCAACTCACGCTAAATTCTCAGCCCGGACTTGAGACCTCGACATTTATCTTTACCAAACACATTTTCTTTGCATAAGATGTGTTCCGATTCAATACATAATCAATGGGGTTAAACACATTTGATTTTGGTTGAGAATTAGCTTAAAAATGTCATTTTATACCCCAGGGTCGAAAACCATTCCGAACGGAACAAAATGCAGAAAATGGCCAAGGGCCGAAGGGAATTCCGTTCGGAATCCCTCCATCCCGTTCGGGATGGAGGCGGGTGCCCTCTCCCTGCTCGCGATCCGTCCCGAACGGAACCGAGCCGTTCCGAACGGAACGGGTCGTCTTCCTCGCGACTCCCAGCCCTGAAACTCCATTTTCCGGCCACCCCACACATCCGATCCCACATGCAATTATATAATTAAGTTCCTAAGACCTAGAGGAACACGAATCTACCACCCGATCGGGGAATGGACACGAAATGAGAGAGTTAGAGCTTCTCACCGGAAAATATGGTGGTGGCGGCGGTGCAAGGCTTTTCCGGCGGCTCAACCTCGAGTTTCTCGTCTTCCGAACGTTCCCTACACTTCCAGGAACACAAATCTACGGTTATCTTGCCGGAATTCGGCCGGAAAAACAAGTTACAAAGTTAAAATGGATTTTCCGGCCATTACACCCACCTCAACTTCGAACGGCCGTATCTTCCTCGATACTCAACCTCTCGCGACCCACTTGGTATCAAAACGAAGCTCTTGGAAAGGGCTACAAGATGGTGGTGGTGGCTTGCCGGTCGGAGATCTGCAGCGGCCGGAATCTCGTCGGAAATCGCACGGGGTGGAAGGGAATTTTGAGAGCTTCTCTCTCTAAGTTCTTTCTCTCTCTATCTTATAACTTAAGGTCTGAACATGATATATTATAAGGTCTGGCCTTATAATATACTTCCCCCCTTATATCTCCACAAATACTTATGATACATGGTCCAAATACATATTTCCCTACCTTATTTCATAAAATATGATCCATTTCCTCCTTATTTCTCCGTAATTCGACTTTATAAACTTAGTCCACCTTATTACTACCTTATAATTCCATCTCAATCGTTACACATAATTCCATGAGTTATTCCTTTCTTTATCAAATTCAATCACAATTTCTCCCATTAACCTCGATTATTCTCAACACATTTCTCAATAATTAAGAAATTCCTTCTCATAAATATCCGGGAAATCATTATAATGTCAAAATAACACGGGGTGTCACACGGATGATAGCCAACAAAATACATTTCTTCACTTTCGGGTCAAGCTTGGTACGATTAGACTTCGGAACATGTACATAACAAATTGAGCCAAAAATCCAAAAGTAATTTAAATTTGGTTTAACAACATATAAAGTTTCAAAGGGAGATTTTTCTTTCCTGGGCCACGGAGGTAAAAGATTTATCACGTGGGATACACACTGAAAGCTTCGGCCCAAAGCTCGCGAGGGAGGCTTTTATCATGCAGCCATGAGAGACTCATAGAGGCAAGATGAGCTAACTTTCTTTCAGAGACACCATTTTTCCATGGCATATTTGGACATGTACATCTGTCTTGAAATACCATTTTTTTGCCGTCCTCAATTCGCCTCCATTGTCACTACCTAGGCATTTGATCTTCATTCCGAATTCATTCTCCACAGCATCTACAAATTCAATAATCTTAGATAGTGCTTCACTCTTTTCTTTCAAGAATTTCACCCAGACATATCTGGAAAAATCATCCACCAACACCATGGCATAGCGGTATCCGCTGTAGCTTGCTGTTTTCATTGGCCCCAGCAATTCTGTACAAATTAGTTCGAACATGGAAGATTTGTGACCTGATGACTTCATGAATGGAAGCCGATGTGATTTTCCGTATTTACATCCTTGACAAATTATATCCTCTCAAACATTTTGTAAGTCTAGCATGCCATCACCAGCTTCCTTGAGGAGATTTGCTGCAACAGTTGGTAGCCTAAGTGACCTTGCCGAGCATGTCAAATTACTGCACTATCCATTTGATTCGTCTTTTTAACATACGCTTCTCGTGCAGACATGATAAATAGTGAACCTTTCCTCTCACCAGAGGTAACAATATCGGCGTCAATGCTTTTCACGTTATCAAGAACCTTAACATCAGTGGGCCCAAACAATACATATTTTATTTTCCAGAAATTGTAATTTGAGAGACTAAAATTAAATTTATCTACAAACCTGGAACGTGAAACACGTCATCTAGCTTGACAGCACTTTTGCCATTTGTGCCGATTTTTACAACACCTTCCATTGCTACTGGATATTTGAATTATCTGTAGTATCAATAACACGTTCATCTTTGTGTTGTCGTACCTCTGATAGTAGTGAATCATCACAAGTCAAATGATGAGAGCAACCCGAGTCAATGATCCACTCTTTGCATAAATCATGATAAGAGAGAGCTTGTAGTGATTCGGAAACAATCTTATCATTTATGTCACTTTCTTCTGTATTGAAACATTGCTCCCATTTCATCTCATCCTCAACTTCAGCATTCTTGGCCATTTGTCTCGCCAAAGCCTCCTGATTAGAAAGCAAGCTTTCTAATTCTTTAATAGAGGGGGGTTTATTCGCCCATCCTTGAATAGAAGTAACAAAAAATATTGTATTCCTTTTTCAATCCGCGAATGAGAAAGCGTCGTAGTCTTGCTTCACTATTCTTTTTGTCTGTATCTAATTCTGAAATTTTAGCACTAATACTTTTAACTTTCAAGAAATATTCAGAAATGGACATACCATTTTGTATCAAGCTTGCCAGCTCATTTTCCAGTAGTTGAAGCCTTGTTGTATTCTTTTTCGAAAACAATCTTTCAAGTGTCGCCTGATAACTGTATGATACAGCAGCAAATAAATTTATAATAACCCGAAGGCTAGTCGAACCCACAGGGACAGTGCAACGAAGTCATCTCATGTACTGGACACAGTTTATCAATTCTTTGTTTGAGTGAACCAATTTTCAGAAGAGGGTTTTGTTTTTCAAAATAGAAATTAACTTGGGAATAAAATTTAATAATAAAAAGCACAGATTCTAGGGAAATCAACCAATCCAATCCAACCTATATAAACAATCAATCCAAACCCAAAATAATTATTAAGGTGGGAAATCTGATAAATTGGAATTAATTCCTTTGTTGGGCAATTAAAACCTAGATTACTAGAAAGTGAATTTTACCTCTCGGTCTCAAGAACACAAACTAGTCAATCTCAATAAAGATACAGATTTGAAAACCCTACAACTAATTCTTCTTTTTGAGACAGAAAACAGTTGTATCAAAATTCTATTTTCCTATTATTAATTATCTCCTCTCGGTCTCAAATTAATAACTATAAACCTAATTCAATTTTCATCTCTCGATCCTTCAATTGAAAATAGATTTTAAAAATCAAAACCATAGAATTTGAACCAATTAATTAGGGTTTGGAATTAATCGAATTAACACATGCCAAAAAGGATGGAGAAAACCCTAGAACCTGTTAAGGGTTCTAGCCTAACATAATTGAAACAAACATTGCAAAAGATGCAAAGAAACTTACTTGAATCATTAAAACAATAGGAACCTTGAAGTACTTGAATCCAATTGCAACAATAAAAATAAAGAGTACTAGAAATTAAAGAGTTTAATGCTGAAAATAAAATAAAGGAGTGCTGAAAAACTAAACTAAAAAACCTAATTTTCGAGCTTAATAAGTCATATTTATAGGGGGAGAAATTATATCTTCAAAAGGTAATGATTTGGGAAGGAAAAATCTTCAAACTGGGCCAAAAACTGCCTTTCCGGTGCACGTGTCGCTCGACACAGTTCCTGTCGGTCGACAGGATTTCATTTCGGTCGACACAACTTGTGTCGCTCGACAGGAATGCATCTGTCCGCGCAGTCTCACGGTTTTGGCCATAACTTTCACTCCCGAACTCCGATTGACCCGATTCCAGTTGCGTTGGAAAGCTAACTCGAAGATCTTTGCATCCATGTGCTCCATTAGCTCAGATTCTATCTGTGGAAGAAGTCGTGACTGTTCCTTTGAACATCTGCTGCTTTCGGTACGGGTTTCCATTGAATTTGGCCTAAAACCTGCAAAATATTACCATGACAAGCATAATATCCCCTATAAACACTTCATGCTCGATTATTAACTAAAAACTTAAGTAAATGCAATAAAACAATAAGAAAACAACGTGATAAGTGAGGCAAAATACGAGCTTATCATCGCCCCTACATCTTTTAGGTGAACTTATATCACGAATATGATCAATGAATTCTTTGCTAATTGAGCTTCTTAAAGCAAAGAGAGCTTTCCCACACTTGATCTTCCACATTCTCCTGTGAGATAATATAGTGCCCGAATTTACTACTTCAACATGCAAATGTTAAATATTCATCAGAGTATAACACTGTTATATTAGAGTGCGGTATTAAAGAGTAATACACAGCGAAATAATTTTCTGGTCTATTCCAGAGAGCCTTGCAGCAAAAAACAATTTCACTATATAAACGAAGTTTACACAAAAAATTAAATAATAAATAGTTTAGCTCCTTCTCGGTTCACTCCCTTGAAAAAACTTCGCTCTACATAGACGTTGAAACAACACCTATGGACAACATACTAATAATTTACGCACAAGGATGAAACTCAACTCCTCCACCATAGGATGCACCTTTCCGGAGATGGATTCCGTCGAGAGAAAGCTGGTTGAGAGAGGTTGAAAGTACGGGCAAGGCAGGATCGATTGGAAGAGAATATATCTTTGAATATTGTTATCGCTCAAATTCTCCAAACCTTGATCTGCCCTTTTATTCTTACTTGGAGCACTCGTCGATCATGTCCACTTCCCCACTCCCCAGTTGTGGCTGACGTGGCCCGTGACATTCTTTCCACTTCCATTTGATTCTTTGAATCACCCACAAGACTCACGTGGATATGGTTTAGTTGTGGAGGTGCTCCCATATTATTTATAACCTGTAAAATAACTTAAAACTGAAGCAAAATCGTTCCCTATAAAATAGGGGTTAGTGGTTTTAATTTTGGAGCACTCCCTATTATTTAGGAACAAATAAAAACTATAATACTCCCTCCGTTCCGATTATATAGTCTGGGTTACTATTTTATGGTGTTTCAATTATATGGTCCAGTTTCTATATTTGGTATTATTTTTATATGGTAATTTACCATTACATCCCTGAATAATTTTGGAAAATGAGAATATTAAATGCAATATTATGAAAATGAGAGGTTAATTAATGTTTTAAATAAGGGTAATGTTGGAGGTTTGTTTAAATATTAAATAATTTTTTATAAACGTGCAAGATCAAACTGGACTATATAATCGAAACGGAGGGAGTATATAATAATATATAGTTAGTAGCAATAATATATACAACCCCTAATTGATAGGACCTGTAAAAACGTGAGAAATCATATATAAAACCGATCCTTACAAACTAGGTGTTGGTTGTAACAACTCCCTGAAAGGCAGTGAAGGATAAGATTAACACTAGGGGTGGTGCAGATCGGATTGTTATTGTGTCGATCTGTTATTGATCCGATCCGTTAAGGCCTAATCCGTATCCGATCCGTTAAGAAAAATCTTAATCCGTAACCATATCCGATCCATTAAGCTCAAATCCGTATCCGCACGAATCCGATCTGTATCAGTTAAGGATCCGATAAAAATCCAATCCGAATGATCCGATATGTCACTACAAAAAAAATGATGTATAGCCAAGACAATAGTTGTTGCTATATATATAAAAATTGTCGCTAAATCAAGGTAGTGACAATTTTTGTGTTCGTCACTATGTCGTGGCTACTTGATAGTGGCTAAAAGTTTTAGTAACAACAGTAAATAATCGTCACTATAATTTATGTTATAGTGACACTTGTGTTTGTCACTAGAATATATTGTTTTAACAACAAAAAAATATTATCACTATTTTTTAATTTTATAGTAACTCAATTAATATTGTCACTATTTTTTCTGATTTATAGCTACCCAAAAATTATTATCACTATTATTTATACATATAGTGACAAATTATTTATTTCACAAAATCTTATTTTAAAAAAAAATATTTTTAATTAGTAACCCGCCGGAATCCAAAACATGGTGGCCCGATCGCACTGCACGAACCCGAGACCACGTTGCATGGTTCGGGCTCGCGCTTGGTCGCACAAAGCCGAATCCGCCCCCTATCTGGTCAGGTCGCACTGACCCTCGCACCTGGACTAACCACCACAAGCCAAACCCGAGCACACCGTGTCCTGCAATGCCTGATTGCACCAGGCACGGACTCCACCGCCACACACACCAAGCCGGATCCAAGCCCCCCACCCAGCCAGGTCACACCACACCTCGCGCCTGGTCCATCATGAAGTCGAACCTGCCCTGGCCTGCCTGCACAACATCTGAGCCGCCTCCTGAGGAATCAATCAAAAATAAATGAATAAACATGTAAGTAAGAGGAATTGAACACAGTACCTCACAGTAATTATCCATTACCTCAAACCATTACACCACAAATCAATTTGTTGTTGAAAAATGACAATTAATATATATAAATGTTAATCTACTTATTCCACTATTTTAAAAATTAAATTTTGACTTAATCAAACTTCTTAATTTTGAAATTAGGCAAAATCGAGTTTCTCTATTTTTCATTATTAATTTATATTTGGAGTATTTGTTATGTTATAATTTTGAGTTTATATAAATATTTGTTGATTAAAAATTAAATGTCTCTTAATTCCACAAAATTATATATTCAAATATCAATTCACTTCACACATATTTATACTATAATTAAATATTATAATAATAAAATATTATAATTAATTCCATTCAAATATAAACATTTATATTTTATTACACATTCAATATTGTATAAAAAGTACAATACAATTTATTAAATTGCATGTAGTATAATTAAGGAGTTTTATCAATTCAGGACCCGAAAGATAGTTTAATTATCGATTTAGGACCCGAAAGATTAATTCTCAATCCAGGACCTGAAAGATCAAAAAAATTCTCAATTCAGGACCCGAAAGATCATAGAATTCTCAATCCAGGACCTGATATTGAGGTCCTGGATTGAGAATTGAATGATTTTCGGGTCCTGGATTGACAAATCATCTTTCGGGTCCTGAATCGATAATTAAACTATCTTTTGGGTCCTGAATCGACAATTTTCCTATAATTAAGTATTTGAAAAATTAAACGATTAAAAAACAAATAATTAATTTTATTAATCAGAATAATGAATAATTAAAAATTGAAACGCTTTAAAGTATTTATAATTTTTAATTAGGTATGATTGAGATTTCAAATATGATTAATAATTTTAAAACTCGAGGAAAATAGTTGAGTTAATATCAAATATAACTTAGATATTTTTTAATCATAAAATATTATTATTCTTATATATTAGTGACATTATTTAAAATTATCATAAATTGTGTCTTTTGTTGTGAAATAAGTAATTAACGTTATAAAAGTATTTTTGATCGTAAAAATATTATTTTCACTAACTATAGTGACAATAAATACTAATATTATTTATGAAATTGTCACAAATTAAGGTATTTTCAGTCAGAAAAATATTATTGTCACTAACTATAGTGACAATAAATACTAACAATTTAAGAAATTATCACAAAATAGGTATTTTAGTCACAATATATTATTGTCACTAATTACAGTGACAAAAAATACTAATAATTTATGAGATTGTCACAAATTATATATTTTTGTGATGACAAAAATTATTGTTGCTGTAAATGCATTTTTAGTCACAAAAATATTATTGTCGCTAACTTTAGTGATAAAAAATAGTGACAACATGTAAAATTGTCACAAATTATATTTTTTGTGACGAAAAAAATAATTATAGCTGTAGATGCATCTTTAGTCACAAAATTATTATTGTCGCTAACTTTAGTGATAAAAAATATCGACAACATATAAAATTGTCAAAAATTATATTTTTTGTGACAACATAAATAATTGTTACTGTAGAGGTATTTTTAGTGACAAAATTTTAATTATCACTAGCATTATCGTCGCTACAAGCTGTTTTTCTTGTAGTGTGTATTCGATCCGATAAGAGTTCAATAAGGATCCATCCGATTGATATAATAAGAATCCGTTTCAATAAATACTATAACAATTCAATAAAAATGCGATAAAGTAGTATAAAATATTCATATTTGGTTGTTCTAGTATTGTGGTAGATAAATAAATAAAACTGCAACTTCGTTTAAAATTAAAATTCTCAATCAAACATTCCAAAATATATAATAAATCATAATAGATAAATCTTAAATTCAAATACTAGATGATAAACCTTTTGATTTTCAAATACCCAACAATTCTTCACTTTAGTTGTCAACACTCCACGTACAAATATGAAAGAGAAGAATATTAATTATAACTTTAAACTTTATAATAATAGTATAAATTATAATAACTATCTTTCATCAATCATGATAACATTGCAAGTTCAAGATCCTACAAATTAGTTCATTAGTTGATATAGTTTCATTATAACACATAAAGTTGAGAACAAAAATAAAAGAAAAGAAAATTATTAAGTTGAATATTATGAAGAAAATAAATATTAAAAATATAATGAAGAAATAAATAAATAGATAAATAAATACAATTTTGGTGGAGAATGAAAAAGAAAGAATAACAATAATGTCAAATTAAGAGATTTGACTTTTTTGAAGAGAATCATAAAGTTAAATTAATATAAAATTAATTTATTAATTGTTATACTTAAATAAATTGAAAAAATATAATAATTTATTAATGGATATCCGTATTCAATCCGTTTAACAAATTATCCAATCCGAATTTGATATGAAATTTTCGTGTCCTAATCGTGTCGATTCGATAAGAATTCATATTCGATAAGTTTCAATCCATATTCGTTATTATCGTACGGATTCGTGTTGGATTATCGAATCGAATCAAAAATTAACAGCCCTAATTAACACCATAGTGTCGGAGGTTTGAAAAGTCCAACAGTGACCCTAACAAGGTTAGGCCTGACAATGTTAAATATAAGTCTAATATTGACACTGTGATCCTGGGTTCCATATTTTCCAGGCGACGCATCAGCACCTGTGGCCATCCATACACATTCTCCAATACTTTTAGTTTGTCCCTACAAGCTTAGCTGCTAAACCCAGAGGTTGAACTGTTTCCTCCATTTGATAACTATATTTCTCTCAATAACAAACAGAGTGAAAACTCAATAATTAAGAAGAAACAGAGAACTATGAGTTGTGGCTATAGATACCATAAAACAAAACAAAAAGTGGAAGCAGAATTTTAGGAACCAAAACAACTTTTTATTTGAGATGATGAAGATTACATCTGCAGTTATTTAAACAAATATTCAACTAGGAATACATTATAATATTTTACATTCTTTAATTATAATTATATCATAATAATTATTTTGTTTGGAAATAGTGAAAGGATTAAACTACAAAATCGAAAGTTATAATATTGATGTTACTTGAAAATCATAATAAGTAATAAGAAAAATTATGAAGAAGGAAAACGAATTTTTTATTAAACTTTCTCCTCAATTTAATGAAAACTCATAATAAATACATAACAAAAAGTTCCTATAATTGGGGAATCATCCCACGTATCCCCTATTTTAGATCTGCATTTCATCCCACAGTCTATATAACTACAACTAAAATTATAAATAACAAAGGGTAATTTTCTAAATATTAAATTAAACTGTCGTGGAAAGGTGGCTTGCATATTGCATACAGAAATATTGCATGTTAAAAAAAAAAAAAAGGAAATATTGCATACAGAATTCGAAAGGTTTGCATGTCAAAGGAAGTAATTATAGCTCTTTAAAATAATCTTTTTATAGAGAACTTGTGAGACTCCTCAACTGCCTCCTACTATATAATAAACCTCCAAACTGTCGTGAAACGTACATACATTTTGAAGTTGCTGGTAATATCAATGGCAGGAATAGGCGAAGGAGCTGCGATCGGCATCGACTTGGGCACGTGTTACTCGTGCGTGGGAGTGTGGCAGCACGGCCACGTTGAGATTATACCTAATGACCGGGTCAATTTTGAGCCTAACCAAAACCCTAAATAGGTAGATACAAGAAACCAAAACCCTAAGTTTGTAGTCACCAATACCCAATTCCATAGTTTGACTACCGAACCAATTTAAAATTTATGCTAATCAACTTATTTCTTAATACTTCGGAGGTTAAACTTCCGAATAAGGAAAATTCAATTTTTTATAACAGTTCGGTAGTTTAACTACCGAATTGAACAAAAATCAATTTTTTTTTATAATTTTTATTTTCGAAATAAAAAAAATATGTACTTCGAAAATAAAAAAAAAATATGTACTTCGGAAGTTAAAGGTCCGAACTAAAAATGGATATTTAGTTCGGTAGTTAAAGTACCAAATCACTTTTTTTTTTCATTTTTTGTTTACTTCGAAATATTATAAAAAAATATTAGAAAAATTTACATGCAATTCGGTACTTTAACTACCAAACTACATTATTTTTTAAAAATTTTGGCGAAAAAATTTGAATTTTTGGCGAAAAAATTCGAATTTTGAATTTGGCGCCGATGTTAGTTTGACCAATGTAATTCGGTAGTCAAACTACCGAATTACAGTGTTCGTACACTTTTTTGGATCGTATCGTAATGTACAGTATTGATTCAGACGCGTGGTTGACTGAAGTACACAATGTAATTCGGTACTGTAACTACCGAATTAATTTTTGTTTTGTTTTTTTCAATTATTGCAGTGTATTTTGAACATTTTTGGATTGTATCGTGATGTACAGTACTGATTCAGACGCGTGGTTGACTGAAGTACAAAAAGTAATTCGGTACTGTAACTACCGAATTACTTTTGTTTTATTTTTTGCAATTATTGCAGCGTGCTTTGGTCAGTCTGGGTGGTTGATTGAGACACGTAAAGTAATTCGGTAGTTACTGATAGCGCGTTTCGCAACGCGCTAAAGCTGCAAGTGTACAGACCACTGCAGAGGGCAAGTAATAATTTATCGAATCTCAAGGACTGCAGGCTCGAAGTATAATCAAGCACTAAAGCGTAGATATCATACTACTATCTAGGCGAATCATAAAAGAAATTAGTTTTATTTAACTAGCAATGATTTTAAAACCAATAATAATATAAATATCAATTAATTGGTTTTAGAAAACTTATGAGAAAATAGGATTCTAGGGTTATCCACTTTGAATATAAATCAAACAACTTTTCATGCAATTCAATCCCAATTTAATTCCCAAAGATGTGAGCAATCGCAAATGTGTTATCAGGTGATCCTCTCGGACTCTAAACCATAACATGGAAATAAAAGATCAAAAGATTCCTCTCGGACATACAAAAGACTTTTACTATTGATAAAAACCTTAGATTTCAAGACCCTTCAAAAGTTCAATTTCCTCTCGGACAATTGTTCTAATAAATCTAATTTATTTTCATCTTAATTGATAACCTAGACCTCTCGGTTCAAAAACTACCAATTCAAATCGCAATCAATGGCCAATATCTCGCAATTAATGAAAATCCCAAATAAAATTAGAACATCAATGGAACAGGAACATTGAATCACATAAATTGTTGAATGAATAAATGCAAAGCTTCAAACCCTAGAATCCATAAATAAATTTAGCCAATCATAATAAATTCTAGAAAAACAAATAGATGAAGAGTCACAAAAACAGAAAACATAGAAATCAAAAACCCGTAGAGTCTTCAATCTTCGAATCCGGCAAGGCTCTTCAAGTTCCCCAGCTTTTGCTCTCAATTCTCTCTTTTCAACTCAGAAATCTCAAACTCTCTTCTTCTCTCCAGCTTCCCCCCTTTAACTCCACCGGCTTCTCACCACTTCTCTACCTTTTAACTAAGAAATTTCCCAAACAATAATTGAGAATGATGGTATGATGTCTGCTCCTTTTTTCCTTTCCAGCTCTTTTCTTTTTCTTTTCTCCTCCAGCTCTCCACTTTCCTCCATTTGATCACTAATTAAGAAATTTGAAACAATAATTAAGAGTAGTGGAGTATGATGATGTTGGTTGTTGATTGTTGGTTCTTTTCCTTTCCAGCTCCTTTCCTCTACCTTTTAACTAAGGAAAATGAAACAATAATTAAGATAGGTGGTGTGTGGGGTGTTATTAGTTGTTGATTGTGAGCTTGGGATTCGTCAGATTACGTCAAAACTTGCACAACCGGCGAGTAGGAAAGCACGCTCGGCGATCGCAGGGCATGTGGGAAGGTCGCCGATCATGTTACGAAAGAAAATAGAGGAAAAATGCAGAACCGGCGACCCGGTTGCACAACCGGCGATCGCCGGTTTTTCCCCTTGACCGCCGAATATTCGGCTTGGTCGCCGTTTATTCCACTTGAACGCCGGATATGTTGCTTGGTCGCCGTTTCTGTTACGAAGCATTTTGCACAACCGGCGATCTGATTGCGCAACCCACCAGGTCGCCGTAAATTCCCCCGGGTCGCCGGTTACGTAAACTGGGTCGCCGGTTATGCAACCGGGTCGCCGGTTGCGTAACGACTTGCGCAGTCTCCCGGTTTTGGCCATAACTTTCGCTCCCGAACACCGATTTACCTGATTCCAGTTGCATTGGAAAGCTAACTCGAAGATATATCTATTGGCATGCTCCATTATCTCGAATTCCATGTGTGGAGGAATTTGTGAATGTTTCTTTGAACATCAACTACTTTCAGGACGGGTTTCCATTTAATTTTGGCCTAAAACATATTTGGGTGCAGTCTTTTCTCACTTCTTCCTCTTCTTGATGCAAACAAACATCGATTGGCCCCTGGGTACTGGGTAAATTCTTGTAAACAGCTCAATTGTGAGTGTAATCTGCATAAACAACCACAAACTAGACCAAACGTAATAATCCCTAAAAGAAAATGGATAATGTATGAAAACACCACGTAGTAGTCCAATCTAAGGTCAAAAGTGAGCAAATCCACATCAGCAAAATGCACAAAATGAGTGTTTATCAGTTACAGTACCGAATCAAACATTTCTAGCTTCATCTATATGAAGGCTCATAGCATACGCAAACAATTCATTGTTCATCATCCTTCTTCATTGTTCACTCTTCTTCTCCACTTTCCTTCTGAAACTTTAGAAATATGAATACATTTTATGTTCATTTCTATTGGGAGAATGATGATCTTTCAAAACCAAACTACTCGTGGGAAGTTGATGATGAATTGAATTACTCACAACTTTCAGTAAAGGTATATGAAATTACTGGCTGGGATCCTATACAGTGGGAGTTGGAGCTGAAGCTGTTCGTTCACGATGGCAAGGAGTGGAACACTATCAACATTTTCAACGAGAGGAGTATACGAGTCCTCTTCCAATACAAGGATTCATGGCTAGCAGTACGTGTGGGGCGGCATGCTGCAGTATGTGCAAGTGGCGCCGGAGGCCATATTGCTGGAGAGTATGAAGGTGGCCACAACGATGGTGGAGATGAAACTGCAACTTCGAGCAGTGATGATGCAACATACGTCCCTGACACGGGCAGCGATGGCGACGATGATAGTGTCCAAATGGGGACACATTTGTATAGCGACATCGGCCATTATGATCCTGATATGACCGACCGTTTTGATGATATGCCGATATTTTGGAATCCTGTGGATAACAACATAACGGTTGGCCGTTATTTCAAGTCGAAGAAGCAGCTACAAAATGTGATTACATCATGGTCTGCTGCTCAAGGCATGGTATACAGCACGAAGAGAAGCTGTACTAAATGGTGGGAGGTATACTGCTCCACTAGAGATCCCACTTACCGGACAAATCTTCGTCAACACACTCCATGCCAATGGCAAGCTCGTGCAGTTTATGATTCGGCTGCAAGGGCTTGGCGACTTCACACGTGGGTAGACAGACACAACTGTTCCGGAGATAACTCGGGAGGTCAAGGGCGCAACATTACCTCAGAACTAATATCCCGTCTAATCATGAGCCATGTGAAAATTGATCTGGATTATAAGGTGAAGAATGTAAGGGAAAATGTTCGCCAAGCCTACAACGTAGATGTTACTTATGCAAAGGCATGGCATGGAAGGAGGAAAGCATTGGAATCCCTTCACGGCGACTGGGAGTCCAATATCCGTAGGCTTCCCAGGTATATGCAGAGTCTCCAACAATATAATCCAGACACAGTTGTAGTATGGAAATTTGAAAAGGATGAGAAGCTATTGCCGCAGAGGACGTTTCGGTATTTGTTTTGGGCATTTGGTCCTTGTGTGAGAGCGTATCAGTTTACGTTTCCAGTCATCTCGGTGGATGGAACACACCTTCGTGGTTCCTATAAAGGCAAATTGCTGGTAGCAGTTACAAAAACTGCAAACAATCATATATTGCCCATTGCCTATGCCCTTGTTGATGAGGAGTCCACACACAGCTGGAGGTGGTTTTTAAAGCATCTGCAGCTTAATATTCTACAACAACGAAGAACCTGCATCATATCGGACCGACATGCCGGTCTTCTTCGAGCTATTAGTGAGCATTTTGAGCATTTTCCAGAATTTGGAGTGCATCGGTTCTGTCTTCGCCATATTCGCTGCAATTTTCTCGATAAGTTCGAGACAAAGGGCATCAGAATGGTGTTCACCATGATTGGGCAAGCCATTTCATCAACTGAATACACAAATGCTTGGGCTGAGATGCGAGGTTTGAACCGCAAAGCGTGGGATTGGATGCAAAAAATACCGGAGGAGCAGTGGACGCTGTACAAAGACGGAGGCCATTGTTGGGGAACCACGACGACTAATAACTCCGAGAGTCACAACAATACTCTCAAAGGGGTTCGGTTCTTGCCCATTAGAGCCATTGTTGCATCAACTCTTATAAAATCTGCATCAATCTTCAATACTGCTCGGGATGAGATTGCAAAATGCACTACCTTCCTTCCCCCACACTACTACAGCATGTTTATGAAGATTAGATCCCAGGCCACAAGTCATGAGGTTATGTTGTTCGACCATGTACAATTGTTGTACAATGTCATCAACTATTCGGAATATGATGATGATGGGGAGCCAACAACTTTTGCGGTCTACTATGGTGATGAGCATTGTTCGTGTGGGTACTGGCAGGTAAAAAAATTTCCTTGCTCTCATGCAATGGCTGTTTGTCTTGCTAGGGGTGATAACATTAATGATTTGGTCCCTGAATTCTACACCCACCGCACATGGTTGAAACATTTCAACGGGGGTTTCCATCCAGTTCCAGATAACACACCTACGGTGAATCTCGGATGGTACCTTGTGCCAAATTACACCCTTCTAAGTCACCACAAAGGAAGGGGGCGACGCCAAATGGAGCGTAGACGGATGAATATGGATTTCCATAGTAGAAGGGGTCGAGGTCGAAGTCGGACCCACTGTACTAGATGCAACAATCCGAGCCATGATGCAATTGACTGTTCAATATCTCATCCAAAATCAGACAGAGTACCGATTGATCGCATTTACAATGTTGACGGAAATCATGATTCCGAAGAAAATGATGAAGGGGACAATGAGAAGACCGAAGAAGAGGAGGAGGAGGAGGAGGAAGACGAAGATGAGGAAGACGATGAGGACGATGATGATTAAAACTTATGTATTTGCTTTAATGAAGTAGTTGTTTTAATATGTATTTGTTTTAATTATGTAGTTGTTTTAATATGTTCGTTTTAATTATGTAGTTGTTTTAATATGTATTTGTTTTAATTATGTAGTTGTTTTAATTATGTATTTGTTTAAATATGTATTCACATTTAATTATGTATTTGTTTTAATTATGTATTTGTAGTAGAAAGAAATTATATTGGATATTTCAGCCCATCTATATTTCAATTCGTTAAATTTTGCAAATAAAATAAACGAATAAAATCTGCACTTATATATTAATATGAAATCACATAATTTTGATTATGCTATGTTTTATTGAAGTTGATTATCTTCTCATATCATATTTCTACATTCATTATTATTAATATATTATCTTATACATACAATTTTCTACATTCATTATTATTAATATATAATCTTATACATACAAATATTGAAACACCTAGATTTATAAATTAATTATATATATAATACATAATTCATTATAAAAAAATTATATTATTAAAAGATTAATTATTTATAAATAAGAATAAAAATATTAATTATTAAATACTTAAATAATAAAAAAAAAATTAAAATTTCCTAAAATTTCCCCCCACCCCAAACCCGTTTCATGCCACAAACGACTTCATCTGACGACGTGCTATCCACTCCATCTGATCATGCCACAAACGACTTCATATTTCACACTCCTATTTTGACAGGTGACAATATTTTTTATTATAATGTTTAACTTTATTTTTATTTATTCTAACTTATATTAATTTAGGACTAGAAAATCAAGGTGCTGGACCTTCCCAATCTACTCCTAAAGGTAGAGGTCGCCGTGAGAAACGTGCTGCTTTAAAGAGAAGACGGGGGCACGATGAGGATTTTACTAGTCCATGATTTTATTGTAATTATTTCTTTCTTTGTTATTTTGAGATAGACATTGGTTATTTTAATATTGTATTGTTGAATTATGATTTTGTTGATTTTCCACTTATGACGTGGATAGGCTTAAGTTGATGTTGGTTTTTCCGATAGACAGATTGTATGGTTGGTCTTGATTGTACAGGTTTTGGTCTTGTCCTGTTGAGGTCATGCTGAAATTTTTATTCATGGTATTTACAAATGAACAAAATTTAATATAAATATGAATGTAAAAATTATTAATATTATTATTTTAATGTTACTTAATCAATTCAAAGTGGGTTAATTAATAATTTTTAAATTTTAATTATTCAAATATTATAAAAATAATAAGTAATAAATTTAAATATTAAATTAAATTTTAAAAATTAAATTAATTTAGAATTTGAATTAAGGAAAGTAATCCGGCAGTTAAACTGCCGAATTGTTATTAATTGGAAAAACAATGTAATTCGGTAGTTTAACTACCGAATTGATTAAACACCACTCAATTCGGTAGTTAAACTACCGAATTGTTGTTAATCGAGATTATCCTTCATTAGGCTTAATCCGAATTGATAATCGTCAGTAATTCGGAAGTTTGACTTCCGAACTAGAAAAAAATGGATGTAGTTCGGTAGTTTAACTACCGAACTGGCTATTGGTGTCTACAAAATCAAGTCAACGTCTTCTAGTGTCTACTTAACTAGGGTTTTGGCTATATACTTATTTTCCTCCCTAATGACCAGGGCAACCGCACGACACCGTCCTGTGTGGCCTTCACCCCCGGCGAGCGTTTCATCGGAGACGCCGCCTATAATCAAGTCGACGCCAATCCTATCAACACTATTTTCGGTCAGACTTCGACTTTTGCTGTTTCCATTTCGAATACTTCTTCTGTTTTTATTGTAAAGTTTTGGGCAAAGCTATTTACTCTTGTGCGTCTCTGTGTATTTTTGTGAGAGAGGAGGAAAAACGACTTCCTCCTTTATATGATCCATATTTCAGTTTCTAATTGAGATTTAGTTTTGTGTGTGATTGTGGGAGTTCTTCATTTAATTGTAGAATGAATTATGAATCTGTTATGATACTTCGCTAAAAACCCATCTTCATATTTCGTTTGAAATTCTTAATATATCTAGTGTGTGTTGAGAGTTTGGTTTTTAACTTACAGCCAAATAAAATAGCAACAATATTGATTGCTGCAGAACTCAATAGAGACCAGTTGTATGAACAATTTCATTTAAGTTATATAGTGTTTGATGTGTGATGCAGATGCAAAGAGACTGATCGGCCGTACATTCAGCAGCCCCTTGGTTCAAAGTGACGTGAAACTTTGGCCATTCAAAGTCATTTCTAGCCCCAACGACAAGCCTTTGATTGTAGTAACCTACAAAGGGGAGGAAGAAGTTTACTGCAGAGGAGATCTCTTCCATGATTCTCATGAAGATGAAGCACATTGCCGAAGTGTATCTTGGATCCATTGTCAAGAATGCTGTGGTGACTGTGCCTGCTTATTTCAATGACTCTCAGCGACGGGCAACCATGGATGCTGCCATGATGTCCGGCCTTAATGTCAGGAGAATCATCAATGAACCTAATGCTGCAGCCATTGCGTATGGGCTGGACACGAAAGCTACTAGGTCCGGGAGAAGGAATGTGCTTGTTTTCGATCTTGGTGGTGGTACATTTGATGTGTCTCTGCTCACCATGGATAAGGGCATCTTCCAAGTGAAGGCTACTGCCGGTGATACGCACCTTGGAGGACAGGACTTCGACAACAGGATGGTGAATCACTTTGTTCGCGAGTTCAAGTTGAAGCATAACAAGGATATTAGTGGGAATCCAAGAGCTCTGAGGAGACTGAGGAGTGCTTGTGAGAGGGCTAAAAGGACTCTCTCCTACACTGCCAGCACAAAGATTGAGATCGAGTCATTTGTTGATGGGATTGATTTCTATCTGTCTATTACGCGTGCCAAGTTTGAGTTACTCAACATGGATTTGTTTATCAAGTGTCTGGATACGGTTGAGAAATGCCTGAGGGATGCAGAGATGAGTAAGAGCAGCGTGGACGAAGTTGTGATTGTGGGGGGATCGAGTCGAATTCCCAAGGTCCAGCAGCTGTTGCAGGAGTTGTTCAATGGGAAAGAACTCTGCAGAAGTATCAATCCTGATGAAGCTGTGGCGTATGGTGCAGCTGTGCAAGCTGCGATCATGAGTGGTGCAGCCATCCATGACTTGGTTCTTGTTGAAGTTGCTCCCCTCTCGCTTGGCCTCGAGACCCTTGGAAAAGTGATGAGCGTGGTGGTGCCGAGGAACACAAGTATCCCAACATGCAAGAAGATGTATTTGCGTACTGCCTCAGACTATCAGACATCTATGCCCGTTGATGTTTACGAGGGGGAAAGAAGCAAATCGACGGACAACAATCTGCTCGGGAAGTTCACGTTCAGAGGCATGACACCGGCGCTAAGAGGAATTTCAAAAGTCAACGTTTGCTTCAACATTGATGCCAATGGCATCTTGAATGTATCAGCCAAAGATGAGACGACGGGGCGGGTGAAGGAGATGAACATCAGCTACGAGAAGGGCAGGCTGTCGAATGAAGAGATTGCAAAAATGGTGAAGGAGGCTGAGAGGTACAAGTGGGAAGATCAAGAGTTCAAGAAGAAGGCTGATGCGATGATTGCTTTGGAGGATTACGCATACGACATGAGGGACATGATGAATAACTACAGGAACGCTACTGCAGTAGACAAGAAGAAGGTGATGGATGCATTTGAGGGTGTCATAAAATGGCTGAAATCGAACCGACTTGCTGAGGCTGATGAATTCGACGACAAGATGATTGATCTGCAGATGATTTGGAATCCCATCATGGAAAAGATGAAGAAACTATAGACTATCGTATTCGGATCAGATGAACCCTTTTTTTCAGTAGAAATGACTTTTGCTCATGTCAATCTTCCTTCTTTACTCGTTATTATGAATTTTAAATAAATCAGACTTTTTATTATTGTTGATACATGAAATTTAACGGATTTTCTTTAAGATAGAATATTTGAAAAGAATGGAGAAATTTATTATTGTGAGTAATCTAGAAAAATCCCCCCTGCCCCAGAAAAGGTTGTCTCTTCTACTATTTATAATCTATCAACAAGATTTACAAGGAAGGCGATTATTACAGGAGAGTAATTTATTGACTTTCTATTTATGAGATAAATTCCGTCTAATCTTCCTCTCAATTTGCAATTCCTTGATCCTTGTTGCTTGTTGATTGATCTTGTCTACTTTTCGTAATTATAACCTCCAGCTTGTTACTTTGAGTGCTGAATGATCCGAAGTCATTCGGACTACTAGTGAGTCGACTCTAGTTCTTCAATTGGTGGATGTTACTAAAAATCGTCATCGACCCGCTATAAGCTTTTGGGCACAACAACAGCCCCCAGCTTTATTAAGATACAAGTGTTTTAATAAAGCTAATGTTTTGTTTGTGCATGTTATTTCAACTGAAATTGTGTTTCGAATAAATTGGGAGAGTATTCTGAGGCGGTAGAGACTCAATCAAAAGATTTCTTCGGAGCAGTGTGATGCTCAATTGAGAAGGTTTCTCGGAGCGATGAGAGGCTCAATCGAGAGAGTATCTCGGAGCAATGTGATGCTCAGTCGAGAGAGTGTCTAGAAGCAAAGTGGGGCTCAATAGAGAGGGTGTCTCGGAGCGATTTGAGGCTCAATCGAGAGGGTGTCTCGGAGCAAAGTGGGGATCAATCGAGAGGGTGTATCGGAGCAATTTGGGGCTCAGACGAGATGGTGTCTCGGAGCGATTTGAGGCTCAATCGAGAGAGTGTCTCGGAGCAAAGTGGGGCTCAATCGAGAGGGTGTCTCGGAGCAATTTGAGGCTCAATCGAGAGGGTGTCTCGGAGCGAAGTGGGGCTCAGTCGAGATGGTGTCTTGGAGCAATTTGAGGCTCAATCGAGAGGGTGTCGCAGAGCAGTAGTCGGTTCAATCGAGATTGATGGGTGGAATAGTCACCAATCATCGCCTCGAGGAGGTCGATGGGTGGAATAGTCACCAATCATTGCCTCGAGGAGGTCAATGGGTGGAAGGTTTGTCGGAGTTTACTGGCTCGAGGTGCTTCTCTTTAGATCGTGAATTTGCGGATCTCGAGCCATCCTATTTTGAGCGGGCGATTTGAATTCCGTTGTGACTCGAAGTCCATGTCCGGAGTCCCCTTTTTTATTCTTTTGAAACTCGTTGAGGAATTCGAAGGAAGGTACTTGAAACAAGGCCTCTTATTTTTGTCTGAAGCCCTCTCAAGGCAAGGTGCTTCGAGATGAAAGATGACACTTCGAAATATGTAGAAGGGTGCATTCCAGCAACATGCTTATATTCCAAGTTTTCTCTCTTTCCTTTTTCTCGATTATTAAACGAGACAGGAATAAGGTTTCCTCGAAAACACAAGAGCTATGTAGTACGAGGTGTTACCCTTGATGATCCTACGTAAGCCAAGCCATGCTCACTTGCATTTCGCTTTTATCGTTCAATCGCATACGGAGTCATAAACATTTGAGAGATTGTGGTGGCTGCACCGGTTGAGTCTCTTGACCAAAACTGGTGCGCTGTAGGATACTGCGCTGTTTCTTGAGAGCAGGGGCATGTGAGGTTTTTGAGCGAACCGTGTGTGGTGATTCGCCACCTTCAGAGGATTCCGATGGAGGCGGTGCAACAGCACGAGTAATTGCTCCATTGTGGCTGAATTGGATGAGATCCAAGTGGGCTCGAGATTTTAAATCTAGTCATTCAGATAGCTCTGCGACCTTCATCTCCATGTGTATTTGAATTTTAAATTCTTTGGGTTTGTCGAGAGCTCTTCGAAAGGCGTATGTAGCCTCTGATCCGTGTGAAGAGTAAATGTTCCATTCCATTAGGCAGTCGGCTTGGGGGACCAAGTGCGCCTGACTGTTCACTTGTGTTGTCTCTTCTCTGATTGTCGCACGAGAGTTATCTGTGTCACCGCCAAATGCCCCATATAGCTAACAATCCAAGGCGTTGTAGAAAGTGAGTCGATCCATAGAATGCATGATTATCTTAATTAAATGTTACTCCAATGAATCACAAAGAGTAGTATGCCGATCAAATCCCACTCAATGGTTGTCCAACAGTAATAAAAATAGCTATGCAAGCAGGCAAGAGCAACAAGAATCGCTTTAGGCGAAAATAGACAACCAATAATCAGGATAATATCGAACATAGCATCAGAAAATCGATGATTCGAATAACTAAGTGAAACCGCCTCAGACAAAGAGATAGCAGAATATCACACATAAGTCATAGACAATAGATGAGAGAGAGGAATTGAGGGACCTGGGAGGGAATCTGACCCTCAGTTTAGTCTGTCGTTTCCTCTTGGCATTGCGAGATTCAACAACATACGGGGAGAGCGGTTGCGGTCGAGAGGAAGGTGTGGCAGCGGCTGATTTGGGTGCAGCACGTGGGTCGTGCGGTGGCAGTAACGGGCACAGCAATGTGCGGCGTGCTCGGTTGAAGCAACATCAACTGGTGTGGCACAGCTTTTGGGCTGGAGCACGCACACTCTGCTATGTGCAGCCTACTCCCGTGCATCGCAGTTGGCCGCTGGCCGTTCGCAGGCGGCGGGCAGAGGCTACGACAATCGGCAATAGAAGAGGAAGAAGCAACAACTGCGCATGGCCTTTTCTCCGACAGGCGTGCGCACGTTTAGGCAACGTCCGCGCTTGCCGAGTTGCAGGGGATGGCGATGACAGCGTCCGCCTTGTGGGTGCAAACCCTACCAGAGGTAGCTGTTGCGTTCAACGCAACCCTAGGCGTTGTGGCAGCCTTGAAAAAGCACCGAATGGGCTTATCTTACGTGCACCGGCAGCAGCCATGGTATCCGGAATGACAAAAGATAGAAACGGTGAAGGTGCAGCAGTGCGAGCGGCTGATGCGGGATGAATGGCCGGCGATGGGTGCGGTGCAGCCCCTCAATGATCGGTTCGGCGAAAGGATTTTAAGAATTTTTTTAGGTCATCTGAACTGGATCCTCAACGAGGTTGTCGTTGTCACCATCATTTTTGTGAATCCTCCATTCTTCCTTTCTTTCTAGTCTTTTCCCACATACGGTGTCAATTGTTGATACATGAAATTTAACGGATTTCCTTTAATACAGAATACTCGAAAAGAATGGAGAATTTTATTATTGAGCGTAATCTAGGAAAATCCCCCTGCCCCACAAAGGGTTGTCTCTTCTACTATTTATAATCTATCAACAAGATTTACAAGGAAGGTGTTTGTTGATGCATGAAATTTCACGAATTTCCTTTAAGACAGAATACTTGAAAAGAATCGAGAATTTTTATTATTGAGAGTAATATATATAAACCCCCCCCCCCCCCCTTTTACATTTATCCTTTCTCACTATTTATAAACATTTGTAATCTATTACAAGTATTAGGATGAAAATGCGGAGTTGATCACTATTTTCTATTTACAGCGTTGATTACGTAATTTCAGCCTTTTGATGATCTTCTCCTTGATTCTTGCCCCGATGTTTGCCCTTACTTCGACTTTCCATCTTTGGTTTGTTCTAACTCTTTGGAGCTCGAGTTGCATTGTTCGTTCTCTCGCCGAACAGTTCTTAGGCATCTTTCGGAGCACTTTGAAGAAGCTGGCCCTCTTTTTATTTATTGCCTTTAATGGCAAAAACTGAGCAACCTCCTGCTACTTTGATTTTAAGCTCGAAGGACGATTAGTGCTCGAACGATAATGCAAATAAAAAGCAAGAAATATATTAGTGCAACATTAAGCACAAATGTATTGAAGGCTTTATCAAATATTGACATATACCATTTGAATTTAACTGATTGATTTCATTTTTTGATTCAAGTAGAGCATAACATATATCAAGAGCCATTCATAGATTACTATAGTTCAGTTTTATTAATGAAGCAATCAGGAACTATGAACCAATTTCGAACTATCATACCAAGATAATTACTACTAATCCTATAATAACATAATACTGTTTTTATTGGTGACATAAGCACTGATCGAGAAAATATTAATCACAAATTAACTAAAAGATTGGAAATAAAAATATTCTAGTGGGGCAAATCTAGTTTCAAAGGTGGGTGTATCTCTAGCATAATATTTGACATGCAATATATTAATGGTTTAAGGTAAATATATGCATATGTAGCTAATGTTTCCACAGGATGAAGAAGTGACCTCTCGTGCATAAAGTATCACGCAAGCCTAAGGTTATTAGACAACTCCCTTGGGCAAAGTAACTAAAACCTTGACAACGAATAAACCCAACAGACTCAGTATCGTAATGAGACTTGAGATAACAATTGGTTAGTTCATAACAAACACGATAGCAACAGATAAACCACGAAGGGTTGGTGAGCATTGATAACAATTGTGCTCACTCTGGCAATTTACCAAACAGGTGCGATGCAGTATTGAAAAACCAAAATAAATCACTCAGGAGGAGACATGAACGACTAAAATTTTCCAAGTACGTAAGTGCAATGCAGCAGCATATAGAGCCTTGGAGAATAGCTCAAACAAAAACAACAAATTTGATGATCCTTTAACCAAGATAGATATAGCAAGTCGTAAAAACCAAAGGCATAGTCCAACAATTTATCCTCAAAGCGACAATTTTGGCATGTGGTTCATAAAAATGAAGATGAGAAAGAGATTAAAAATATGCAGTTCAGCCTTGCATAATTTATCCATAATTAATAGAAGTGGAGCGTCATACCAGTCGTCATCAATGTGTGTTTTTCCCATGAATGGTTGATATGGTTGTACGATGCCGATGCCGGAAGAGTGACTGAGTGAAGTCAAGTGTAGTATCAGTGGTTAGTGACAAACGGCGCAGCCCGGAGATGGGTCGTGCACGGTGGAGAAAGAGCAGCGGCGCTGCTGTGGCCTGAGATGGCGCGATTGTCGGCGCTACGAAAGATGAGTTGTGCAATCCTTCAGCGGTCGGTGGAGTGGTGCTGTATTCTGGCGCCGAGGGAAACTCCTTCACATTCGAAAAATATGACCTGTAATACGAGAAGCAAGCGCAAATACGAAGCAAGCATCCAATGACCCATCTGCCACAAAAGTCCATCAGGAGTAGTTGGCAAATCAATCACAAAATACCAGCCACAATACGGGCAAGGAAAGTTAAAGGGAACGAGCACACTTGATCGGTCAGGAAATCCTCCAAACAGAAATCATTCATGTGCTTTTGTTCGCTTATTCAATAGATGCAGTTTTTAGCGTTTGGTCGACCATTTGGCAGGTCAAACTTCAATTTGACAGACTCACACACACCACCCCTTCGACAAAATGCCCAACTCAGAAAATCAAGCAACAGTAGTGCGAGAAAGAAATCAGTAAAAAATCACGAACGAGTAAGCACGACGAGATCACAAAGCGATCGCCACTGATAAGGAACACCTCCACGTTGGCAATTTGGCAAGCCATGTAATCAATTACTAGTACAGATGTCACCGCACATCACCCACTTATCCACGTCGCCTTCCAAGAAGGTTAGTTGATCCGTCCCAGCACCGGAAGATATGCAAAATTAGAGTAAATTAGGAATGCAAATCTTTCCTTAGTTAGAATCATGAATCTGGTTAGTTTGTAGCGATAGATGAGCAATCCACGATTTGACTTCGAATTCAAATCCCTGCAAATTAGGATAATCCAAAAATAGCAAACATAATGAGGAGAAGTTAGGAAGTTTCCAAAATCTACGCAGCCCCAAATGGGAAGCTATTGGTGCAGATGCAGGTTGCCGGAGACGATGAACGATAAAAAGTGTCGTGAACAATTATGGCTGAACTACGTCGACGGAATCTGACGTACGACCCACACACCCCGACGTGAGAGAATCTCATGTCACAATTGAAAATAATTAAATATCGCTTGAGTGCGGAAATACACCTGGAAGCTAACAGCGCTGGGTTACAGGTATGGTGGTATTCAACGTCCGAATACCGGTGTTAATAGTCCCTTCGCACTCCGTCCTCTTTCAAAATGGAGAGCAGCTCGACGCTCGCTGGGAAAGCAACACCGACAGGGACACAATAGACGTGAATAGAGAGTAGAATTTGCATTGGGGGCATAAACCCTATGCCAATATGCATAAATATGGCGATGAGGAATGTGACATGTGAAGTAGATGGCAGCGTTCACTGAGACTTCGCCAGAGGGATGTGAACTAAACAAAAATCGGTGATATTTGATTCAACTTTTGTTGTCTTTGAGGAAAATCAGTGACGGTGGCTTTGCACCATGAGTGGTGGTTGAACGGAGTAGCAGGTCCTCATCGCGTAGTTTATGTGAATCCTCCATTCTTTCCTTTCTTTCAAGTCTTTTCCCACATACGACGTAAATTGTTGATGCATGAAATTTCACGGATTTCCTCTAAGACAAAATACTTGAAAAGAATGGAGAATTTTTATTATTGAGAGTAATATATATAAAAAAAACCCCTTACATTTATCCTTTCTCACTATTTATAAACATTCGTAATTTATTACAAGTATTAGGATGAAAATGCGGAGCTGATCACTATTTTCTATTTACAGCGTTGATTACGTAATTTCAGCTTTTTGATGATCTTCTCCTTGATTCTTGCCCCGATGTTTGCCTTTACTTCGTCTTTTCATCTTTGGTTTGTTCTAACTCTTTGGAGCTCGAGTTGTCTTATGTTTGAGAGGGTTGACTCCGTCTCGACTCTACTATGACTGGTGTAGTCGACTCGCTAACATCCGCCCTTGTCGATATTTGAGTTAAAAGATATATAGGCATCCGAATTATTGGGCACAACAGTGCTTATAACAGGAGAGTAATTTATTGACTTTCTATTTATGAGATAAATCCCGTCTAATCTTCCTCTCAATCTGCAAATCCTTGATCCTTGTTGTTTGTTGATTGATCTTGTCTACTTTTCGTGATTATAACCTCCAGCTCTTTACTTTGAGTGCTGAATGATCCGAAGTCATTCGGACTACTAATGAGTCGACTCTAGTTCTTCAATTTATGGACGTTACTAAAAATCGTCATCAACCCGCTATAAGCTTTTGGGCACAACAATTATGAACATCAACTAGTAGTTTAATACATTGACACTTCAACTAGCCAATACAGAATAGTTAACAGAAGTTTTAATGAAAAAAAAAAAAAAAACCTTAGAAGAAAATTATATGGCTTCGGTTGGGTCGGGTTTTTTTATTGGCGGTCAGTTCTTGCACATTTGTGAGACTACAATTAGTCAATTAGCAACAATCTTTTATACTTCAACCCAACCGCCACATGTGTTTAAAAAAATGAAAAATAAATTAAAATTCTTTATAAGAGATGAAAAATAAATCAAAATTCTTTAAAAAAGTCGACCACAAACCTTCCCAAAATCTAATAATTCCACTGTCTTTTTTTCTTTAATTCTTTACTAATGAACCAACTTTTTAAGTCTTTATTAATGAATCAATACAATTGAGACATTTTTCTTCATATTAATGATCAATTAATTTTATATATAATGGAGTTGTTGAGTGATTGGTGATCATGAATAAACTTTGTAAAATTATTATGGTTGGCTTGAGTGATGTTGATGAGAGAGAAATCAATTAAATATTGAAGTGGTTGGGAGATTGACGATTGTTGATAAACATAGTCTAATCTCCTCTCTTATAGTACAATTTCATATTTTATTACTTAAATGATTATGTTATAATATTGATTGTGTTTGGAATAGATCCATTGATATTAGGGATGTCAATTTAGCCTTAAACCCGCGGGTTGGCCCGATTAACCTGAGCCAAAATGCGGGTTAGGGTTGAAACATATCCCAAAAAAAATTTAATGGGGCATAAAAGTCATCAACATACTGTGATATCATGATTTGATTTAAGTCGTTAAAGAGCTTAGACAGAGATTGAGTGTATAAATTTTTAACATACGCGAGAGTAGTAAATTAAATTGTATGTCAAGCAATTTAAGATTTAAGTTTAATATGTATAAAGCATGCATCAATGTATGCAGTCACATCTAATGATGTAACAGATAATCTTTATGAAACATGAGTTGCAATTTTTTTTAAGAGACAGAGAAAAAGAGAGTAATTGTATGAAAATTTAAAATTTTCCAATAATAACATAATTAAATATTTTCCGCAAAATAAAAAATAATAAGAATTTTTGCATTAAAAATTACAATTATGTAGTGAATCCAACATATCAAAAAAATAATATGTACGTCTCGACCTAAGAGCACACTTGAGTAAGTGCTTTATTTATGATTAATTGATCATATTTTTAAGTCGTGCCGAAACACTCATTCCTCATTAATAATATACCCCAATAAAAAGTTAAAATATTATATAAACATTATTCAAATTAAAAACTAAAACTTCTATTTATAAAATAAATTTTATAAATTAATTAAAGTAAATATACTCAATATATATATATATATATACTAAATATACAGATTATACATATTATTAATAAGTTTACAATTTTTAGATATTTATATTATTTGACAAAGAATTCTAAAACTTTTTAATGAAACGAAAATGCAATTCAAATGAAACATTAAATTTATCAATATAAATAATTGAAATTCTTATGCATCAATACTAATTTGATGCCAAAACTTAAAACTAAAAGTCGGGCGCACGGTCAGAATAAAATCAGAATATTGTAACATCTGAAGTAACATGTAGCGCCAGCGGAATAAAACAAACACGAAATTAAAAAGAATCGTGCACAAAAATGTACTTTTTTCCCAGATTTATCGCTAAATCCGTAAGTACCTAATGGCTAAAAATAATTTATTAAAAACATTGAATTTACAATATAAAAGTGAAAGAACTCCATGTCTAGAAACCTTCATTCTACCAACTCCTTCAGATTAGGTGCAGCTATTCAAACTAAAAACGAGAAACACCTAGATAATCAATACAATATCTTGTCACAGATTAGCTGTACGACAGCTCAATCTGTAGATTAACCCATTTTGCACGATCAATATTACAAGAAGTAGATTCCCTTCCGTAAAGATGGGAAATCTTTTATTTCACACACTGAAAAGATTACATTGTACATGTATATATATAGAGATCTAAACAATATAAATCTATCTAGACTAGAAAATATATGAATATATCTACAAAGATATGCATAAGATATATATCTATCTA
>JAPKLW010000731.1:63433-91688 GCA_026898455.1 Plectranthus barbatus
ATATGCATAAGATATATATCTATCTAACACCCCCCGCAAGCTAAGACGTGGGCGAAGGAGCCACGCGAAGCTTGAATTTGAATCGGTCGAAGAGTGGACGACCCAAGCTCTTAGTGAAGATATCCGTAACCTGCGACTCCGATGGCACAAAGTCTGTGGAGATACGTTTTGAGTCAACCAGCTCACGAACAAAATGATAGTCTAGGTCAATGTGTTTGGATCTCTTGTTGGATACTGGATTCGGCGTGAGAAAAATAGAGCTTGCATTGTCGGATAGGAGCAGCGGAACAGACTTCGGAACCATATGCATTTCTCGTAACAAGGTCAAAATCCAGACAAGCTCGGTGGTTGTGTTTGCGATGGCACGATACTCTGATTCACAGCTGGATCGTGAGACGGTCAGTTGCTTCTTTGCACTCCAGGAAACTAGGTTCGGACCTAGAAAGATAGCATAGCCATATGTGGAACGGCGTATTTCGGGGCAACGAGCCCAGTCGGCATCTAAATATCCAAGCAATTCGAAAGAGCCAGGAGAAAGAACCAAGCCGTGAGAGATAGTACCTTTAACGTAGCGAAGAATTCTTTTGACAGCTTGATAATGATCAACAGTCGGATTTTGCTGAAACTGGCAGACAGTGTTCACGGAATAAACAATGTCCGGCCGTGTAATCGTGAGATATTGTAAAGCTCCGACCAAGGATCGATACAATGTAGGATCAGAGAAAGGTTCACCATCCTTGGTAAACGAGACGCCGGGGAGTAATGGCGTGGCTACCGATTTTGCGTCGAGGAGCTCGGCTCGTTTTAGAATGTCATGAGCATATTTTGTCTGACATAAGAATAGGCCAACAGAAGGGTACGATACTTCCAGTCCAAGAAAATAGCCGAGTCGACCGAGATCTTTAGTGGCAAATTCACGGTTGAGACATTTCAGAAGAGTAGACACGGCAGTAGAATCGCTCCCAGTGACAATAATATCGTCGACGTAGACCAAGAGGTAGATGAGGACTGAATCTTTCGAAAAGATAAAAAGGGAGGTGTCTGAGGCGCTGCAGAGAAAATCAAGAGAGATAATAAAGCCACGAAACCTTTGATACCAGGCTAAGGGAGCCTGACGAAGACCATATATGGCTTTCTTCAAGCAGCAAACATAATCAGGGTGGCGAGAATCAGAGAATCCGGGCGGCTGTTTCCTTATACACAGTGGAAGTAAGAACTCCATTCAGAAAGGCATTCTTGACATCCAATTGATGAAGAGTCCAAGAATGCATCACAGCGACAGATAAAATGATACGAACAGTCGAAGCTTTGACGACTGGATTGAAGGTGTGAGTGAAATCAAATCCAGGAAGTTGACTAAACCCTTGTGCCACGAGACGGGCTTTGTAACGGTCAATAGTGTCATCAGCCAAGAACTTTGTCCGATAAACCCATTTTGAGCCAACAACATTCGCATCAGAAGGCCGTGGAACTAGTACCCACGTCTTATTGTCATGCAGAGCCGCAAGTTCTTCATGCGTTGCATGAGTCCATTCAGGTACCTTGAGAGCAGATTTGATGCCTCGAGGTTCCAGTAACGTTGTGGAAGAAGAGTAAAATGAAACATAGGTTAGATCAACAGGGTACCGGGTTTTGAAAATACCAGATTTGGCGCACGTTTGCATGGCGTACGTGCGAATTGCAGGAGCTGGGACGTGCATGGGAGAAATAGGGTTTTCGGGGGCTGGTGGTTCGTTGGGATGAGGAGGAAGGGGATCAGGCGCGGGTGGTTGAGGTTGATCGTCGACGGGGCATAGCCGACAAGATGATGAGGCGGAAGCTAAGGGTTCCGGTGATGATTTTGGGCTAAGGTGCGGCGGTTTTGGCAAGGTGACGGCCGGAGTGTTATCTGAAGGTTCCAAAAAATTCGAAAGATGTAAGGAAGAGGGAGGAGAAGCGAGCTCGAAGAGGCATAGGGAAAGAATGACTCATCGAACCGAGCATGTCTGGTGGTGTATATACGAGAGGTGGAGGGATCAAGATAGCGAAACCCTTTATAGACTGGACTATAGCCTAAAAAGATGCAAGGAATGCTTCTAGGTTGAAACTTATGTTTCACATAATCACGGAGGCATGGGAAGACACGACAACCAAAAGGGTGAAACGAGTGATAGGATGGGGAATGGCGATGTAGTACTTCATAGGGAGATTTATTTTGAAGAAATGGACTAGGTAAGCGATTAATGGTGTATAGGGCAGTACTAAAAGCATCTACCCAGAGGAAGAGAGGTGCAGAGGAATGGAAAAGGAGGATTAAACCCATTTCAGTGATATGACGATGTTTACGCTCGGCTCTACCATTTTGAGCAGGAGTATAAGGACACGAGATTAGATGGTGAATGCTAGAACTAGTGAAAAGATGTTTAAGTTTTGAATTTGTGAATTCCGTTCCACCATCGCTTTGAAATCGTTTGATCGTACGGGAAAATTGATTTTCAACAAGGGATTTGAAGTGAGTGAAGACTTCATAGAAATCAGATTTTAAACGCAAGGGATAAAACCAAGAGAAACGAGAGAAGTCATCAACAAATAGTGCATAATATCGATAACCAGAGGAAGAGATAACAGGTGCAGGACCCCACAGATCACAATGAACTAAATCAAGAAAATTTAAAGCACGTTTATTTGATACGGAAAATGGCAAATGAGAAATTTTGGCTAATTGACAAGCAGTGCATAATTCTGGCTTAGGAAGCAAAGAAGTAAGAGAAACTAAACTAAGTTTATTTAAGAGAGAGACGGTAGCTGGTGCTGGATGCCCTAGACGAGAGTGCCAAAGCTCAAACGAAGCACGAGGAGGAGGGGCGAGAGGCGCAGCATGGAGGGCCGAAGGCGAGCAATCCAGCACGTATAGGCCATGCTCACGTTTGCCTGTGGCGATAATTTTCCCGGTTACCCGATGTTGAACTTGAAAACCAGAATCATTAAACAAAACTTCCACAGGGTTATCATGGCAAAGCTTACTCACAGATAATAGATTTTTAGTAATGCTCGGAACAACTAACACATTGTGTAACCGAAGAAATTGAGAAAGTGAAGAGTGACCCGTGTGAGTAATAGAGAGTCGACTACCATTACCAACAGTTACTTTGTCTGGACCTGAGTAGACGGAGACATCATCAAGAGAGGCAGAATTAGCAGTGATATGAGCCGATGCGCCAGTGTCAATGTACCAATCAGAGACCGGGGGATGAGAAATCGAGCACTGTGCAGAGAAAGTCTCAGCGAGATTTGCCGAAGGTGGCGGGCGAGATGCTCTATCAAATGAGCGATCAAACCTGCGGGGACAGTCAAAGGCATCATGATTAGTATCACGACAAAAATAACACCATGGACGCCTGGTTTTGTTGTTATTCTTCTTCCGATTTTTGTTCTGATTTGATTTTCCACCGCAGGATTGCTGGGATTGAGATTGCTGCGTGTAGAAAACGGCTGCCAGAGCGGCTGAAACAGCATTAGCGGAGCGCATGAAAAGCTCATGACTGACAGCACGGGCGAGGATAGTGTCGAAATTCGGTAAAGGCTCGATTGCAAGCTGAGCGGTGGTGAAGGAGGCGAAAGCAGGCCCCAAACCACGCAAAAACCAATGAGATTTGTCGGAAGGATCGATCGTGCGACCAATAGCGGCAAGCTGATCACACAAGGCCTTGTAGCGTTGGCCATACTCAGAAACAGGAGCATCACCGCGCTTGATGGATAGAAGGTCATCCTTGAGGCATAATTCTCGAGCTTTGGAGGCGTGACTGTAAGAGCGGGAGAGAGCCGTCCAGACGGCATGCGAAGTCTGACAACCGATGATTGTGGCCATGGACTCCTCAGTAAGGGTAGAAACCAAAAATAACTTGATTAGTTGATCCTGCGAGTACCACTTTGCATACGCAGGGTTGGGCGACGTATGTCCAGCAGCGTCAATGAGATCGCGAACGGGAGGAGGACGAGAACCATCAACATAGGGAAAGAAGTGTTGAGTGATGAGAAGAGGCTCGATCTGTGCATGTCATAACAAATAATTGGAAGAGGTGAGTTTAATGTTCACCATATGTATCATGGTTGACAGAGGGAGGGTGGGAATATCAATTTCCGGAGCAGCCATGAAGGTCGATCGAGCAGCGCACGTATGGAGGCGCAGGGCAGAGGATCGACGAAGAGAAAAAGAAAACTAGGGTTTAGACAGTTACGCTGATACCATGTAAAGATGGGAAATCTTTTATTTCTTACACTGAAAAGATTACATTGTACATGTATATATAGAGAGATCTAAACAATATAAATCTATCTAGACTAGAAAATATATGAGTATATCTACAAAGATATGCATAAGATATATATCTATCTAACACCTTCAAAATAATATTACTTCCTCCATTTATATTCTAGCAATTAGCACACTCTCAAGAATAGTGTTCACGTTTCCAACTCACTTGGCAGACGTTTCTTCTTCATGCAATTTTCCCAAACGTGGGCTTCAGAAACTTCCCACGTCTATATATATATTAAAGTAAAGCCGGATGCATGATATGGTAAGTTTGAGTTACATTAATGTTTCATTAAATAACTATTTAGTTCATAAGTGAAACATTCTATAATTATAAATATCAATTATATACTTCTTTGTTTATAATATATCTATATATAAATTAAAACAAAACTGATTGCAATATATGGTAATATTTAGTTGCATTATTATGTGAAGATTTTCTAATATTATTTCCCTATAATATGCATTGTAATAATTTTTAATTAGATTGATTTTAATTATTATTTCCATATAATTAATAAATTGAGGAATTATTATATTCCATATTAAATGCTTCACGGATTATATAATACAATAATTATATTTATAATATAGGATTTAATTATAAAATATAGGGTACACAAATTAAGTCTTAGAATTAATCAATATATTTTAGAGAAATATTTATAAATTAATTATTTTAATTTTTTCTTAATTATTATTTTCCTAAAACATGAGTAGGAATTATAATCAATTTTCAAGAAAAGGGAAACATGTATTAAATTCCAGATTTTTATATCTTATTAAAAAAAGCAAATTCTCCGATGAGACGGTTTCATCATTTTTATTGTGAGACGAATTTAATGAATTGATGTGTTTCTTTATTGCAAATGATGTTTCACCATTTTTATTGTGCAGAGACGAATTTAATAAAATGATGTGTTTCTTTATTGCAAATGATGTATTTCTTTGTTGCAAATAATGTAATTTTTAAAAATGAAATGATGTATTTAACTTATTAAAATGATGTATTAAGATCCGTCTCACAATAAAAAAATGGTGAGACCGTCTCTCAGGAGACCAACTCATTAAAAAATGAATTATTGTTTATTTTTACAAAAAGGGAAATACGTATCAAATTAAATTTTATAAATTATCTTAGTTGTACTTTAAAATACATGTATTATGGATATACATAAACTAGACCATAATTATTATTTTATTATAATATACGTAAGAATTATAATTGATGTTCAATAGTAGGAAATATATACCAAGCTAAATTTAGAAACTCTACATAATCTATATCTATATGACTATATCTATATCTATATCTATATATATATTAAAATAAGGCCGGATACATTATATGAAAATAATAGTTTTATTAATTGTTCATTAGTTGAACTAGAGGTTCATTAACTCATAAGTGAAATATTCCATAATCACATACAAGTTTCAAATTAAGTTATTATATTTTTGGTTATAATTAATATTTATGATTTGATTTATCAATCATATATTAGAATTTGATTATTTTTGTACATTAAGGAAATAACTATATACACAATTAAGTAAATAATTGAATTTATAAGAAAATACAATTAATATTACGATTTTTATCACATAAATACATAGATATGCATATTAAATCTTACAAATATTTGATGGTAGAGTATTTTATTTAATTATTAAATAAATCTATAAATATATTGCAATAGATATCTCCAAATCTTTTAATTCTTTTTTTTCAATGTTATGCTCAAATTGTTTTTTACTATTATTGTTTTCAATTAAATATGTATCAAATATAATAAAAATCAATGAGAAGATTATATTTAATTAGTTAAATAAACAATGTATTTATTAAATAAGGAAATAATTTTTTTTCACTCAAATAAATTACTAAAAGTAATTATAAAAAATAAAGAAATAAATCTCTACCGTTAATAATGGATGAAGAATAATGACACTAAATTATGACATTATACAAACTATGGAAAGAAATAATTGATAGCAATCAATATATATATTGTGCTGATTTTAATTGATTAATTAGTATTAAATAATATTATTGGTTGTGTATAAATACTAGACATATTGGATCTCACAACCCATAATTTTTTAGGTTTATGTCATGGTGATGAAGAATCATGAGAGGAAAAATAGGGAAATTGATGTATGTGCATAATAATAATTTATTATTTTATTCAACAGTTTATTCTTACGATTTTTTTTTTCATTTTTTCTTCACCAATTTAGTTTTGTTGTGTTTTATGTGATGAAATATCATTTTATTATTCTTTGTTATGTTAATTTTATTTTAATGAAATATATTATTAATTGTTTTTTGTTATTTTATTCATTTGATGATGATATTGATTAAACTCCACTTTCTTCTTTGAGTTAATAAATATTTATTTATTCTTTTACTGCTTTTAATATCAATATCATTATTCTTCTATGTTTGTTCACAAATAACTTTTTATCATTTCATTCACTATTATGTGTATTTTAGTTGATTCGTTTTGTCGTTCATATTCTTACTATGTTTTTTTTTTTCATAATTTATTTAATGTATATATTTTTACTAAATTGAAATATTCAATCCTTCATCCATTTTCTATTTTATTTATAATCTATAAATCTATTTAAAATATATATTTATTAAATAAAAGATGATAAATCTATCATATACAAAATTTATACTAATAATTATATTGCTAAAATCAGTAATTCAATCCTAAAAATTCCATACCCTTATATTGCATCATCAATCTCTGAAAATTTGAAAGTTCATTGGTGAAGAATATTTTGGGATACTTTCGACCAAATCTAAGAATATTATACAATGTCGGAGTTGCGGTCCTACCAGATAACTCCTCAATCGGTCCTTGAGAAGTAGTAATAAGATTCTAGGACAATAATACTACTAAGGCGTATGCTTTGTAAAATACTATAGTTCCCACTATCAGGATCAAGAATTCTTTTTAGAATATAGAAAGTGGTGTTTTGGTTTTTTCCTCATGCAAAAACTATGGCGGTGAAACATCCTCCGTCAAAATTAATTGGTAGGAGTTTCTTTTTTATTAAACTATACTGCTAATAATCGATTTGTTTTCGCTTGGAGAAAAATTATTAAAGATTCGACGTTATATACCAAGTAGGAAATTACAAGAGTTGGTCTAAATATTCCAAATTTAATTGATTTTAATTGTTTTATGAGGTGATGATGCAGTCAAATTGATGCATATTTCCTTAGAGTTATAACCAATAAGAATAACCCTTAATTATTATTTTCATATAATTAATAATATTTTTTTTTTGTGTAAATCTAATTTTTATTTTACCGAAATGAAAAATATATTAGTTAAAAAAATAATCAATTCAAAACTTAAAGACAACAATCATGCAGTTTAATGTAATACATTCATTGCAACATATCTGAATTAAGTAAATTTTGGAGTGTAAGTGGTTAAGCATTTTATCTATGATAAATTGGTCATATGTTCGAGACGAGATGTCCCTACCCATTTAAATAGTGCAATCAATTTAAATAAAAAATATATATAAACATTGTTTAAATTAAAGATCAACATTTAGTTTTACAAAAAAAATTTACAAATTAATAAAAGTAAATATATGCCAATATAATATGACATATATAATATAAATAAATTATATATATATATAATATTATTATCATATAATTTTATGATTTATGAATCCATATTATATGCCCACAAATAAAAAATATCAAATTTAATATAATAATGTGAGCAACTAAAGTTTTCATGCATCGCGTGGGGTGCAAAACTAGTTTCTTTTATAGAAGACTCGCATTAGAGATAAACGTGCTTAATAACGAAAGCTAAAATAAAGGAAGAAAATAGAATGAATCTGGACTAAATTAAGATAATTTTTGTAGATTCGAAACTCATGAAGCATTAACTTAGGAATTTTCCAAAAATAAATTTTAAAATTTTGTTTAAGATTCAAGAATTCTGGAAAAAAAAACTGAAAAGTTAATTTTGATTCTACTTTATATTTATAAAATATATTTTTATTATATTCTTGGCATTGAATTAATATAAATAGATTATATTAGCAAATTTGATCTATTATATATCAGTCTTATATAATTTAACTTGCTATAGATTGCAAATACATAAAAACCATTAAAACAAAGCAGATAATTTTTTATTATCAAATTTTAATTTGTATTATTAAAACAAATACTCAACTAGTAATGCATTATTAATAATTTTGCACTCTTTGATTATTAGTTATATCATAATAATGAAAACGAATTTTTTTATTAAACTTTCGCCTCAATTTAATGAAAACTCATAATAAATGGAGTACATAACAAACAGTTCCTATAATTGGGGAATCATCCCACGTATCCCCTATTTTACATCTGTATTTCATCCCATAATCTAAATAACTACAACTAAAATTATAAATAACAAAAGTAATTTTTAAAAGTAAAATTAATATTTTATTATTAAATATAAAAAATTATCATTTTAAAAAAATGAGTCAATTTAATTATTAGGTTAGGTGGGCCAATTTCAAGTGTTATATAATAAACCTAAAGGACTGTGGTGTGACGTACATTTTGAAGTTTCTGGTAATATCAATGGCGGGAAAAGGCGAAGGAGCTGCGATCGGCATCGACTTGGGCACATGCTACTCGTGCGTTGGAGTGTGGCAGCACGGCCGCGTTGAGATTATAGCTAATGACCAGGGCAACCGCACGACACCGTCCTGTGTGGCCTTCACCCCCGCCGAGCGTCTCATCGGAGACGCCGCCTATAATCAAGTCGACGCCAATCCTATCAACACTATTTTCGGTCAGACTTCGACTTTTCTATTTCGCATATTTCTTCTGATTTTATTGTAAGGATTTGGGCAAACCTGCGTCTCTCTGTGTGTGTGAGAAAGAATATACGACTGCTCGTTTATATGATCCATATTTTGGTTTCTAATTGAGATTCAGTTTAATTTGTGTGTGGTTGTAGCAACCTTGGGAGTTCTTCATTTACTTGTAGAACGAATGTTATGATTCTCCCTCATTCTGTTTATAGTTCTTAATATATCCATTGTGTGTTGAAAGTTTGGTTTTAACTTACAGCCAAAGAAAATAGCGATCAATGTTAATGGAGCAGTTTATTGTTGCAGAACTCACAATTTCATTCATGTTTTAAGATCTATCAGGGTTTTTAACTTCTAGTGCCCGCCTTTGGAATATTTGTGTAGTTCCATTGTTTTTTGCATCTTGGGAATAACTAGTTATATGGCGTTTGATCTTTGATGCAGATGCAAAAAGGCTGATCGGCCGTAGATTCAGCAGCCCCTTGGTTCAGAGTGACGTCAACCTCTGGCCATTCAAAGTCATTCCTTGCTCCAACGACAAGCCTATGATTGTTGTAACCTACAAAGGGGAGGAGAAGCAGTTCTCAGCCGAGGAGATCTCCTCCATGGTGCTCATGAAGATGAAGCACATTGCCGAAGTGTATCTTGGATCCATTGTCAAGAATGCTGTGGTGACTGTGCCTGCTTATTTCAACGACTCTCAGCGACGGGCAACCATGGAAGCTGCCACGATTTCCGGCCTTAATGTCATGAGAATCATCAATGAACCTAATGCTGCAGCCATTGCGTATGGGCTGGACACGAAAGCTACTAGGTCCGGGAGAAAGAATGTGCTTGTTTTCGACCTTGGTGGTGGTACATTTGATGTGTCTCTGCTCACCATGGATAAGGGCATATTCCAAGTGAAAGCTACTGCCGGTGACACTCACCTTGGGGGTCAGGATTTCGACAACAGGATGGTGAATCACTTCGTTCACGAGTTCAAGTTGAAGCACAAAAAGGATATTAGTGGGAATGCAAGAGCTCTGAGGAGGCTGAGGAGTGCTTGTGAAAGGGCTAAAAGGACTCTCTCCTACACTGCCAGCACCAAGATTGAGATCGAGTCATTTGTTGATGGGATTGATTTCTATCTGTCTATTACGCGTGCTAAGTTTGAGTTACTCAACATGGATTTGTTCATCAAGTGTGTGGATACGGTTGAGAGATGCCTGAGGGATGCAGCAATGAGTAAGAGCAGCGTGGACGATGTTGTGATTGTGGGGGGTTCGACTCGAATTCCCAAGGTCCAGCAGCTGTTGCAGGAGTTGTTCAATGGGAAAGAACTCTGCAGAAGTATCAATCCTGATGAAGCTGTGGCGTGTGGTGCAGCTGTGCAAGCCGCTATCATGAGTGGTGAAGCCATCCATGACTTGGTTCTTGTAGAAGTTGCTCCCCTCTCGCTTGGCGTCGAGAGCCTTGGACAAGTGATGTTCGTTGTGGTGCCAAGGAACACAAGTATCCCAACAAGCAAGAGCATTTATATTGGAACTGGCTCAGACTATCAGACATCTATGCCCGTTGATGTTTACGAGGGTGAAAGAAGCAGATCGAGGGACAACAATCTGCTCGGGAAGTTCACGTTCAGAGGCATGACACCGGCGCTAAGAGGAATTTCCAAAATCAACGTTTGCTTCAACATTGATGCCAATGGCATCTTGAATGTATCAGCCAAAGATGTGAGGACGGGGCGTGTGAAGGAGATGAACATCAGCTATGAGAAGGGCAGGCTGTCGAATAAAGAGATTGCAAAAATGGTGAAGGAGGCTGAGAGGTACAAGTGGGAAGATCAAGAGTTCAAGAAGAAGGCTGATGCGATGATTGCTTTGGACGATTACGCATACGACATGAGGGACAAGATGAATAGCTACAAGAATGCAGATGCAGGGGACAAGAAGAAGGTGATGGATGCTTTTGAGGGTGTCATAAAATGGCTGGAATCGAACCCACTTGCTGAGGTTGATGAATTCGAAGACAAGATGTTTGATCTGCAGATGATTTGGAATCCCATCATGGAAAAGATGAAGAAACAATAGTCTATTCCCTTTCGTTTTCACTTTTCAGTAGAAACAACATTTGCTCATGTCAATCTTCCTTTTTTACTTGTTATTATGAATTTTAAATAAATCAGACTTTTTATTAGGAACATCAACTAGTTTTGTACATTGACACTTCAACTAGCCAATACAGAATAGCTAACAGAAGTTGTAAAGAAAAATATATGGCTTCGGTTGGGTCGGGTTTTTTATTGGCGGTCAGTTCTTGCACATTTGTAAGACTGCAATTACCAACAAACTTTTATACTTCAACCCAACCACCACATATGTTTAAAAAAATAATAATAATAACAATAACTCAAAATTCTTCAAAAGAGGTCAACCACAAACCTTCCCAAAATCAAAACATCTAAAAATTTAGAACGGTTGAGGATAAACATAGTCTAATCTCCTCTCTTGTAGTACAATTTCATATTTTATTACTTGAATGATTATTTTATAATATTGATTGTGTTTGGAATAGATCCATTGATACTAATGATGTTAATTTAGGCCAAAACTCAGTAGTTGGCCCGATTAACCCGAACAAAAATGCTAGTTAGAGTCGAAATATTTTGGCCCAAAAAAGCTTTAACCCGAATGGTTCGGAACCGAATAATTCGAGACCTGATAGGGCTGACCCAAAACCCGACGGATTGATCTGATTGACATCCCTAATTAATATCCATTTTATTTATTTATTGAAGTTATGAAAATTGATTTGATCGAATCAATTGATATCTCCATTAAATCCTATCGCATCCTATTAAAATCTTATTTTTTAATTTATCTAATTGAGGTTTCAAAATAAAATTATTATCGTTTAGATTATTTACCCAAAAACTAAGTAAATCAATTTTGATAGATTTGTTGTATTTTGGCCCCTTATACTCCCTCCGTCCCACTTGAATTGTCCACCTTTCTTTTTTCGTTCGTCCCATTTAATTATCCACTTACTTAAAAAGGAAAGTTAATACACACTCATTAATAAAATACTAATTTTATCCATCTCTTACCACATTGATTATTGTGCCCACTTCAAAGTGGACTAATTAAAAGGGACGGAGGGAGTACCACATAAATGGGGATAAGAAAATGAGTCTTGGACCTTGCTTTTTTATTTTCCTTCTTTAGCAGTCCACAAACAGTAGTTATAACATCTTAAGATAAACAAAAGTGTTCCGACGTTCATCGTGTATATGTGTTAATGTACTCATAATAGATATGATAATATAGTAAAATTGAATACACCACTGATATTATATTGCTATATCAATACGTGAACATATTAACATGTACTCACGGTAAGTAATGAATGAAACAGTTAAGCTATATTATATTTTACATTTTCTTCAATAATAGAATATTTTGGTAATGCATGAATTAAACATTTTGGTAATGCTCGAAAACGTTGGTATAAATTATGCCTAATAATTCATTAAATTTTGATACTCTCTTATTGTTATATTATTCGATTGTTGTTTTTTAAATAGTCTAATTTATAAAACGCATCATAATTTTGGCAAATTTTATCAACACATCTCAAATATGGTCAAAAATACATATTTTTATTTTGAACTTTGTTAAAATATCTTAATCAAGCATTGATTTTGAGTTGATGATAAAATCATCACAATTGAATGTAGTCACACAAGAGTTTTGAGAAATGATTTTCATTTTTCTATAAATGTCATAATAGGTCTCGACCGATCCCCTAAAATTTGAATTAATAGAACACGATAAGGTCACATAAAAAATATTTTTTATAACAAAATTGAATTTTTTTAAAAAAAATACAATGTTTGGCCGCACCAAATCTTTCTCGGTCGCACCCAAGTTTGACCACTATAATATTGAAAAAATGAAAATAATATGGAAAAAACAAAAATAATAATAAATAATATGATAAAAAAAAAAAAAGACACGAAAGAAAAAAACGACATGATTAACCAAGGCATTGATGCCAAATAATAGGGCTCAATATGCAGACACGAGAACAAAAAATAATGGATTATGAAAACTTCATTTTTTCGACACACGAAATAAGAGAAGACAAGATAATAAATTGAGTTAATGAAAATAGAAAAAAAATATTATTTGATAACAATTGAAATCTCTAATCCTAATCTATTTAGGAAAATAAATTTGAAAACATATCAAATCTATCAAGATATACAACAAATATATCTCATTATCTTTGTAATAAAATAAAACTAAACATCTAGAAAGAAAATCAATATAGATTAAATATTAATCTAGAAGACACATCAAATCTAAAAAATATAAATTTAAAATTAATTAAAAATTAATCTTAAATCGAATCAATTAAAAGCTCATATGTCATGATTAAATTAATTATTAATCTTAGTCCAATTTATTTTTCAACTCCAATAGACTTCTAGAATACCTCTTGATAAATCCTATCAATTGGAGCTCCATCATTTTGGGACCAACAGAACCCTACAATTAAACTCAAAAAATTAACAAATTATAATAATTAAAATTATAAAAAAATATTAAATAAAAATTAATATATTTAATAGTGGAATACGAACTCGAATATAAAAAGCGAGATAATTAAAGAATCTCAAGTGACTATTCCACCATGTATTTGTATGATTCTTTCGGTAACTTGGTAATTTCTATTAGAGAGCTTAAAAAAAAAAACTATCGAGTAATAATTTAGGGGTGAGACGGTACATTTTTTGCCGTACCGTATACCGTACTGAACTTTACGGTACGAGAAAATTCATACAGTTATCGAATCGTAACTATCGATATACCGAATTTTGGTATACCGAAGTTTCGGTATAACATAAACTGAATACCGTTATCGTACCGTAATAACAATATACCGTACCGTACCGAAATTTTACGGTATACCGTGATATACCGTAATGGTATACCGGACCGTACCGAATATTATTTATTAAAATAATATATAAATATTAATAATATTATTATTTAATTAAAAAATGAGTTCCAAGACAACTTTTCACCAGCTATGTGGTCGGAAACCTTGTCCCGATTACCACCAAATTGATGGTTTAGGTAATAACACTAATTAGCTATACAAAGATGTATTTTATAGGTGACTCAATTCATTTGTATTTGATAACTAACCGATGTGGGATATCAAAATGGCTGCTCATTTATAGATGCATTCATTTGTTTGTGTTTTATTATTTATCAATGTGAGATACTTTATTATGTATGATAATAACTTTAAAAAAGTTACTCATTTTGTTGTTATTTTTTTCTTCTAACCATATTTTTTAAAACTATTTATTTTTATTATTATTATTTTCTTCTAACCCAATTTTGGATTACATGTCATGCGATTTTATCAACTCACTACTTTTTAATCATCATTAAACTAAAATTGTTATTAACCTTTGTTTAAATATTATTGTCTATTTTGTATATTCTGTCATTCTACAAGTGCAATAATATAATATATATATTTTTTAAATAACTATACTCAACTAAGTAAAATGCTCATATATATCAAAATGTTAAATGAAAAGAAATGAAATTGTGAATCATTATAATACCAAAATATGTCTTAACACTAATATTATTTATGTTCAAATAATCACTTTTCAATATAACAATAAAATTATGATAATTTACATCATAACAATCAAACTATAACAAAATAAATATTAAAAATAAAATAATAATGTACTAATAATTATTAGAATTTCAATCTAGGTGTATTCTTAAAACGTCTCAGTAACAAAAATAAGTTGAACGATGGAGAATAAAGAATTAAAATTAGAAAAATATTAGATATGAACATTTATTGAAATAAATATATAGGATAAATACTATTATATATGAATAATATTATATTATTTAAAATAAAAATAATATTTATATATTCGGTACGGTATGTAGGTGATATACCCTATATTTTAGAATCTCATACCGTTACCATACCGTAGATTTTCGGTACGGTATCATACTGTACCGTTAATGACAGTATATTAAGATTTCGGTATTTTCGATATTTTTTCGATACGATATGTACGATATATCGGTATTTCGGTATTTTTTTCCCACCCGTAAGTAATATAAAGAAAAATTAAAGAGTATCAAAATTTAATGAATTAGGCATAATTTATACCTACGTGATCGAGCATTACCAAAATATTTAATTTATTCATTACCAATATGTTTTATTATTGGAGAAAACGTATAATAATAAATAACTTAAGATGTTATGACTACTATTTGTGAACTGCAAAAGAAAGAAAAAAAAAATACCCTAGCTTTTGTAAGGTTCAAGGCTCATTTCGTTACCCCACTTTATGTGGTATGAGGGAGCCAAAATACTAACAAATATATCATTGATTTACTTTAGTTGTTGGGAAAATAATATAAACATCAATAAACTTATTTTGAGATTTCAATTATAAATAACATGAAATTCATACCATAACATTAAACTTATATAAATAAAATCTAAAAATTATATTTGAGAAAAAGCTAAAAATTCTTAAACTATTTTGAACATGCATGATAATATATACGAGAATTGGAAGAGATTTATACAAATAAGATGGAGAAGTTCATGAAAGATATTGGTGAGAGAAATTAAGGGGGCGATAGAAAATTTTATTAAAAAAAGATTGGTGAGGGAGAAAATGAGAGTGAATCAATGATTAATTATAAGTAGTAGGTGAAAAAAAAAAAAAAAAAAAAAACTAGCAGGGCGAAGGTGATAGTGTCACAAAATTTAGAGTGGATACCATTATAAACAAGATTTTATTGTAGTCAAAATTGATAATTTACATCAACGAAATTGAAGAAATATTTTATCAAATATTTTATTGTTCATTACATAAATTTTAAGATTTAGACTATAGCATTAGCAAGCGCTAATAAGTAAATTAAATATTTATTTATATAAGTAGTATTAATGTATTATGTTTAATAACAAATCTTAAAAAGTAAAAAATTATGCTAAACAGAAAGAAACAAGAGCCTCTTATGTAGGGATGTCAATCGGGCTAACCCGTCGGGTTTCGGGCTAACCCTATCAGGTTGCGGGCTATTCGGTCCGGGTTGAATCGGGCTGAATTTTTATCGGGCTAAAAATTCTTGAACCTAACCATAACCCACCGGTTTTCGGGCTGACCCGTCGGGTTGGTAATATTTACGAGTTTATTTTTGTAAAGATTTTCTTAAAATATTTTAACAACCCCTAAAACAAAATAAAAAAAGAAAATGATGAACCAACATAAATAAAAGACATCAAGTATCAATATCTTTACAAAAAAAAGAGATAAGTGGATAACCATAGTTTGAAAAGAAAAAAAACATCAACCCTTATATACCAACTAATTTAAGTAATAGAAGTACATTTTTCAACGTATAAAATGATAAAATAATGATTAAAAAATTAAATATAGCTTTCACTTGGGTGAACATAACAACGAGTGGCTAAAGGTTCTTGAAAGGAAGAAATGAGTAGGTATGCTAATTAGGAGAGTGACGAGTGGAAGACAGTGAAAGAGAAAGAAATGAGAGATTTTTCGATTTGAGGGTAAAGGACTACGTCATTGGGAGAGATTGATGAGATTTTGTGTGACGGAAAATTAGGTTTAGGAAATTAGGTATATAATTAATTATGAGTATAGTAGGATATAAATAATACTATTAGAAATAATAAATAATAAATTATTAAATATTGCCGGACCTACGGGCCAACCCGCAACCCACCGGGCTCAGCCCGTTCGGGCCGCCAACCCGTCGGTTCAACCCGTTCGATTAAAAATAATTTTGGGTTGAAAATTTTTTACCCTAACCCGCATTTTAGCCCACCGGTTTCGGGCCGACCCATCGGTTTCGGGCTTTATTGACATCCCTACTCTTATGTCGATAACGTAATTGTATTTTATCCTATTTAAAAGTCATAGATATATACCATGCATTCATAATAAAAAGTCAGATTTATTTAAATTCATAATTACAAGTAAAGTAGGTAGGTTGACATGAGCAAAAGTTGTTTCTACTGAAATGAAAACAAAAGAGATCACCTGATGATCTGAATACTAAAGTCTACAGTTTGTTGATCATTAGCATGATGGGGTTTCAAATAGTCTGCAGCTCCTTACTTAAGCTTGTCTTGAAATACACGAGTCTCCGCATGCCTGTTCGAATTCAGCCATTTTATGACACCCTCAAAAGCATCCATCACCTTCTTCTTGTCCAATAGTGCAGCTACATTCTTGTAGTTATTCATCTTGACCCTCATATCCCTCATGTCGTAGGCGTAGTCCTCCAAAGCAATCATAGCATCAGCCTTCTTCTCGAACTCCTCATCTTCATATTTGAACTACTCCGCCTCCTTCACCCTTTTCGCTATCTCTTCATTCGACAGCCTGCCCTTCTCGTAGTTGATGCGCATCTTCTTCACCTTCTTTCTCGTCTCCTCATTGGCTGACACATTCAACATGCCATCGGCATCAATGTTGAAGCAAATTTTGATTTTGGAAACTCCTCTTGGCGCCGGTGGAATACCTTCGAACGAGAATTCCCCTAGCAGATTGTTGTCCCTTGATCTGCTTCTTTCCCCCTCGTAAACATCAACGGTCATACAAGTCTGATTGTCTTTGGTAGTTAGAAAACTCTGACTTTTGCTTGTTGGGATAGTTGTGTTCCTGGGCACCAACACGCTCATCACATCTCCTAATGTCTCAGTGCCAAGTGACAGGGGAGCGACATCCGCAAGATGCACGCCGTGGACGGCTGCACCACTCAAGATCGCGGCCTGCACAGCAGCACCATACGCCACGGCTTCGTCAGGATTGATCCTTTTGCAGAGTTCTTTCCAATTGAAAAACTCCTGCAACAGCTGCTGGATCTTCGGGATTCTACTCGAGCCCCCCACGATCAAAACTTCGTCCACGCTGCTCTTATCAATCATGGCATCCTTGAGGCATTTCTTAACAGTATCCACACACTTGTCGAACAAATCCATGTTGAGTATCTCAAACTTAGCACGTGTAATAGACATATCGAAATCAATGCCTTCCACAAATGACGGGATCTCAATCTTGGTACTGTGAGTGTAGGAGAGAGTCCTCTTGGCCCTCTCACAAGCACTCCTCAGTCCCCTTAGAGCACTAGGGTTTCCACTGATATCCCTTTTATGCTTCAACTTGAACTCCCGAACCAAGTGATTCAACATCCTGATGTCGAAATTCTGCCCCCCAAGGTGAGTATCACCAGCAGTAGCTTTCACGTCGAAGATGCGCTCATCGATAGTGAGCAGAGACACATCCAAAGTACCACCACCAAGGTCAAAAACAACCACATTCTTTCTCCGAGACCTATTTGTTTTCGAGTCCAGGCCATACGCGATGGCGGCAGCAATAGGCTCATTGATGATCCTGCCAGAATTTATGGCAGCATCCTTGGTTGCCTGCCGCTGAGAGTCGTTAAAATGAGCAGGCACAGTCACCACAGCATTCTTGACAGTGGACCCAAGATACACTTCGGCAATGTGCTTCATCTACATGAGCACCATGGAAGAGATCTCCTCTGCGGAAAACTGTTTCTCCTCCCCTTTGTAGGTTACAACAATCATAGGCTTGTCGTTGGGGCTGGAAATCACCTTGAATGGCCATAGTTTCATGTCAATCTGAACCAAGGGGTTGCTGAATCTACGGCCAATTAGCCTCTTTGCATCTGCATCACTCATCAAACACCATATAACTCATTCCAAAACTGCTCCATTAACATTGGTTGCTATTTTCTTGGGTTGTAAGTTAAAACCAAACTCTCAACACACAATAGATTCATTAAGAATTACAAACGTAATGTGAAGATTGGTTTATAGCGACGAATCATAATTCATTCTATAAGTGTAAATAATTGAACCCAAAACTTCAAAATAAAATCAGAAAAATCTCCCAAATAGAAACAGCAAGATCTCACCGAAAACAGTGTTGGAAGGATTGGTGTGGAGTTGATTGTAGGCGGCGTCTCCCACGAGACGCTCGGCGTGGGTGAAGGCCACACACGACGGCGTGGTGCGGTTGCCCTGGTCATTAGGTATGATCTCAACGCCGCCATGCTGCCACACTCCCACGCACGAATAACACGTGCCCAAGTGAATACCGATCGCAGCTCCTTCGCCTTCTCCCGCCATTGATGTTATTAACAACTTGAGATTGTATATCACGCGACAAGTTCAGTTCAGGAGGCCATTTTACACAGTAGGAGGCAGTCGAGAAATGCCACTCTGAAAGTTGTCTTAAATAGATTATAAATTTTCTTTCTAATCCAGAAGTTGATTTGACGTGCAAATCTTTCGATATCTGTATGCAATCTTGCATGCATCATCGTATCACAGCATTTAATTTGCGGGTGAGCTATTTCACCTTGTATTTGTCATAATAATTTATCACAGCATCAACTTAATATTTTGCTATTAATAATTATTTTCTCCTTTTAAAATGCATTCATAATGACGAAAATTATGAGAAATAATAATTTAATTGGCTATTTTGAATTTTTATCGATAAAATTGAAAAGCAAAGAATAACATATCTTATGAAAAAATGCAAAAAAAAATAGCAAAAAATCTACTTTTTTTTATTAAAGTGTCTATCTCAAATTCGATTAATAGTATAAATGTATGCATATTTTATTATTTTCATTTTGCAAGACAATAAAATATAATATAAAAAGAATAAAATATTGTGATGGAATCATCCAACTTGATTTGGGACTTGTGAACTCCAGTCAATATTATTGCAAATCTAAATCCAATCAAATCTACTTTCCTCATGGATCGATTTTCACAATGCTCTGTTTTATTATTTGTGATGCACACAACATAAACTTACTAATAAATTACTCATCTTCATAAAGAGATCTTCTTAATTGTTGTGCCGAAAAGAAAAGTGATTAATTTGAGTTAAGGCAGTACATTAGTAACCAACTCATATTCCTTAAAGATAGGAGTTTATTTTAATTGAATGATACACTCATCTCAGAAAAAAAATATATTAAAATTTTAGAAATATCAATAATCAAAGGAATTTAAATTTAAATTATGTACTAAAAATTAAATAAATTATAATTAACACAATTTTAAATATTGAACTAAAATAAATTAACAAATTAAAAATAATTATATTTACGTGTTACATGCCGGTAGAATACTAATAAAATAATAAACATTAATATTAAAAAACAGTTAACTGCAAGGCTTATAGGATTATTATTATTATTATTACGTATAAGACAAAAAAAAATTATCTAAAACACAAACTTGTCAACTTGGACTGGAAGTCGGAGACGCCCTAGGTTGCATATCAATTAAAAAAAAAAAGTTGCATGCTGCCGAAGAAACTGTGGAATACTGTAAAGATCCCCACTTCTCCCTACAAAACCGGCTTGTAAGGAGAGGGGACCTCCACTATTATATAGTGGTATACTCCAAGGTCCATGGCCGATGTGGTACATTCAACACACCCCCCTCACGCACAGCGTGGAGCTTCACGGGGATCCCATCATCGGGATATATATCAAGTCCCATTATCGGGATAAATCGGAAGTCCCATCATTGGGATACATAAAGTCCTATTATAGGACAAATTGGATCCCACATCGAACCGAACCTCGCTCTGATACCATGTAAAGATCCCCACTTCTCCCTACAAAACCGGCTTGTAAGGAGAGGGGACCTCCACTATTATATAGTGGTATACTCCAAGGTCCATGGCCGATGTGGGACATTCAACAAATACAAAGAAGTAATCGTCGCTAATTAAATAATCTATTTAAGACAACTTTTGAGTGATGTTTTCTGCGACTCCTAGACTGCCGAGGTGAATCACAGCGCCTCCCCTGCAGAGAATCCTGTTATGTGATAAACCACCACCAGTATTGTCGTGTAATATATACTTAAAGTTACTGGTATATCAATGGCGGGACAAGGAGAAGGCCCTTCGGTATCGATTTGGGCACGTGTTACTCGTGCGTGGGAGTGTGGCAGCACGACGGCGTTGAGATCATAGCTAATGACCAGGGCAACCGCACAACGCCCTCCTGTGTGGCCTTCACCCACGTCGGTCGTCTTATCGGGGACGCCGCCTACAATCAAGTCGACACCAATCCTATCAACACTATTCTCGGTGAGACTTCTGACATTTGCTGAGTTTTTCATTTTTTTTATAGAATGAATTATGAATCTGCACTTCCATTCGCAATTCTGAATGAATCTACTGTGTGTTCAGAGTTTGGTTCAACTTAGAACCTATAAGATTTTTAGATCAGTCGCAGCATCTTTGGAATAGTTATATATGGTGTTTGATGTGTGATGCAGATGCCAAGAGGCTGATCGGCCGCAGATTCAGCAACGCCTCTGTGCAGAGTGACGTGAAACTGTGGTGATTCCTGGCTCCAACGACAAGCCTATGATTGTTGTAACCTACAGAGGGGAGGAGAAGCAGTTCTCAGCTGAGGAGATCTCCATGGTGCTCATGAAGATGAAGCACATTGCCGAGGTGTATCTTGGATCCGCGGTCAAGAACGCTGTAGTGACTGTGCCTGCTTATTTCAACGACTCTCAGCGACAGGCAACCAAAGATGCTGCCATGATTTCTGGTCTCAACGCCATGAGAATTATCAATGAGCCTACTGCTGCAGTCATCGCGTATGGGCTGCACAAGAAAGATACTAGTTCCGGGAGTAAGAATGTGCTTGTTTTTGACCTTGGTGGTGGTACATTTGATGTGTCTCTGGTCACCATTGATGATGGCATCTTCGAAGTGAAGGCTACTGCTGGTGATACTCACCTTGGGGGTCAGGATTTCGACAACAGAATGTTGAATCACTTCGTTCGCGAATTCAAGTTGAAGCATAACAAGGATATTAGTGGGAATCCAAGAGCTCTGAGGAGACTGAGGAGTGCCTGTGAGAGGGCTAAAAGGACTCTCTCCTACACTCCCAGTACCAAGATTGAGATCGAGTCATTCGTAGAGGGGATTGATTTCTATATGTCTATTACGCGTGCTAAGTTTGAGGAGCTCAACTTGGATTTGTTTATCAAGTGTGTTGAAACGGTTGAGAGATGCCTGAGGGATGCAGAGATGGATAAGAGCAGTGTGGATGAAGTTGTGATCGTGGGGGGCTCGACTCGAATTCCCAAGGTCCAGCATTGTTGCAGGAGTTGTTCAATGGGAAAGAGCTCTGCAAAAGCATCAATCCAGATGAAGCTGTGGCTTATGGTGCTGCTGTCCTAGCCGCAATCTTGAGTGATGAACTCATAGACGATGTGCTGCTTATAGATGTTGCTCCCCTCTCGCTTGGCGTTGAGACCATTGGAGATGTGATGACCGTGTTTGTGCCGAGGAACACAAGTATCCCTACAAGCAAGAGCCAAGTATCTACATACTACCAAAGACAATCAGACTTCTATGTCCCTTCCCATATACGAGGGGGAAAGAAGCAGATCGACCGATAACAATCTGCTCGGGAAGTTCACGTTCAAAGGCGTCCCACCGGCGCCCAGAGGAGTTTCCAGAATCAATGTTTGCTTCAACATTGATGCCGATGGCATCTTGAATGTGTGGGCCGAAGACGAAACGACGGGGCAGGTGAAGAAGATGAGCATCACCTACGAGAAGGGCAGGCTATCGAATGAAGAGGTTCAGAAGATGGTGAAGGAGGTGGAGAAGTTCAAGTGTGAAGATGAAGAGTTCATGAAGAAGGCATTAGCAAGGAATGGTTTGGAGGATTATGCGTACAAGATGAGGAACATGATGAATGAAGACAAGAATGCAGATGCAGGGGACAGGTTGAAGATCATGGATGCATTTGAGAGTGTCATAAATTGGCTGAAATCGAATCGATTTGCGGAGGCTGATGAATATGAAGACAGGCTGAAGGAGCTGCAGACTAATTGGAACCCCATCATGAAAAAGATGCAGAAACGTTGGACTTATATTATTCAGATCAGATGATCCCTTTTGTTTTCAGTAGAAACAACTTTTGCTCATGTCAATCTTCCTTCTTAACTTGTTATTATGCATTTAAAAAGACCAGACTTTTTATCATGAACATCTACTAGTTACTAATAAAACAATCTTCCAAAATATCTGCAACCAACTGGTTATTTTTGTGTGTGTAGGGAAAAAGAAAGAGGGATTTTGAAATGGAGAAATAAACAGTCAAATGCAGCTCTAACTCAAGAAGTGAAGCAACAAATCCCACGAGTAGAATAACTCACAACATACAAATTAATACTAGCAGCAAAAAACATATCCCATACACTAGATAACAAAACAATCACCGGAGAAGCCACACATATCACAGATAATGCCAAAAAAAAAAAAGCTAAGCTTCTTCCCACTGAAGGAGTTGGTGGAGTCATTATTTCATCTTTGACTCTTACAGATGACTCTTCTTCAATCAGTGACACCGGCTGGGACTAGGGGAGTTAGCCTTAGTGAGAAGGGCTGCTCCCTCCTAAAGGAGAACTAGGATGAGATCGGAACTGACTCACCATTTTAGCGATTCAATGGGGCCGGACATAGGCAGCTGCTCCCAGTCCCCAACTTTCTTCTTGCAAAACTTGTCTTCAAAAATGTCATATGCATTCTTCTCAGCTCAGCTAAAGTGCACCAACAGCAGAAAAGCCAGAGAGCGCAATTAACTGTTTTTAGTTATATTAGTTGCCCTAGAGTCATTCATGCATGGTAATCAAATGAGTTAAGATGAATAATAAAATACTCTTTATATTCTGTATCTCTCTTCTCCCAATACTACATATATAGATATTTTCTACATCATTATCTTATAAAATAATAAACATTAATACTTAAAAAGCAGTCAACTGCAAGGTACATAGGACTATTATGTATTAGACACAAAAATTTATCTAAAACGCAAAAAATTGTTAACTTGGACATGAAGTCGTGGAGACACACTAGATTGCATATTAAAAGAAAATGGGAAAAAAAACAAAAAAGTAAAGTTGCATGCAGAATTCGAAAGTTTGCATGTGGAAGCAACTTCTGGATGAGAAAGAAGTAATCATCGGTAATTAAAATAGTCCATTTAAGACAACTTTTGGAGTGATTTTTTCTCGACTCCTCGACTGCCTCCTACTATATAGGAGGAGGTGGAATCACAGCACCTCTGTCCCCACTGCAGAGTGTAATAAACCTCCATAACTGTCGTGTAATATACATTTGAAGTTATTGGTAATATCAATGGCGGGACAAGGAGAAGGTCCTTCGATCGGTATCGATTTGGGCACGTGCTATTCGTGCGTGGGAGTGTGGCAGCACGGCCGCGTTGAGATTATAGCCAATGACCAGGGCAACCGCACGACGCCGTCCTGTGTGGCCTTCACCCGCGCCGGGCGTCTTGTCGGAGACGCCGCCTACAATCAAGTCGACACCAATCCTATCAACACTATTCTGGTTAAGACTTCGACATTTGCTGTTTACGTTTCGAAGATTTTTTCTGATTTTATTATAAGGTTTTGGGCAAAGCTATGTTATTTTGTGTGAGAGAGAAGAATACGACTTGCTCCATTATATGATTCATTTAGTTTTCTGTGTGGTTGTAGCCTTGTGAGTTTTTCATTTGCTTATAGAATGAATTATGGTTTTTGAATCTTCACTTCCGTTTGTAATTCTTCATGGTGTCTACCCATTATACGGCTTCAGATCACCTGTTCCACTTTGTGCCCCATCTCCTGTACTACCATTAGATTATTGACATGTGTCACAAATTATTGCCATGTGTCAAAATTCATTAACAGCATAAAAATATTTACTAACGTTAGTTTAACGGCTCTTTTTTTACTACCATTAATTATAAATAAATACTTATTTTCAGCCCCATTATCCAAAACTTGTCTTTCCCAACCAAAAAATGGCGTAGCCCTCAGCCGCCGCTTCACTTTCCGCCTCAATCTCCACCTCTCAAGAAAATCCTGCCGGAAAAAAGCAGCAGGGCGACTTAAAGTCTTCCGACGACAATGGCAATCCGGGGAATGAGGGAGGAAGCTTCACGCCTTCCACTACAAAAAAATCATTTAATCGCGATGGATTTGCGACCAACAAGAATTTCGGTTGTTAATTTGCAACGGTTTTACAACAAGTTTGCAACGAATTCGAATTTTAAGGTTTTACAATCCTGTCTCATAATTACCAACACTGGCGCAGTTGAGTTGTGCTCCGTCCGCCGCCGCGGGAGTGCTCAGTCGCTGCCGTTACGCCTTTGCTAAATCTCAGGTATGTATCTGCCTCCTCCTTCTTCTTCGATTTCGGTGAATTGACCGCTGAATGCACAAATAGAGTTTTCGCAAGTATTTATTGGTCATATTTGATTATTGAAATTAATGGCAATGACCTTTGGCTGTCTTCGTATTCATTCATATAATAAGTTGCAGTTTCCTGATTTTAGACTGTTGGGGGTGGGATTGCAAAGCTTCCTAGATTGGAGTGGAAACAAAAGTCTCTGGCACTATATTGTTTCCTGCTATTTAAGCAATCATTGTTTACTATACGTGTTGTTGAAATCGTAAAGTCTCCCATGTATATGATAATATGGACTGAAAAATATCTTTCAGTGGATCAGCTCAGGTATTTCCGAACAGACAACTTAAGTTGATCTGTCTCAATTTTAGGGAACTAACAGGATTTGCAAGCCCGCATATGTTGTGGTTCTTACTTAAGATGTTATTAATATTTTCTTTTCGAGTTATTACAGACACCATCATCACTATCAGAACTCATCTTCTTTATAGTTATCGCCCAATTCCGTTCTGTCATAATTGACACATGTTATAACATAATTTTATTTCATCACATGTTTGTTGCGGTTTTACTCAGTCACCATGAGTTCCATATTTGCAGTTTCTGTTGAGCTGGTGCAATTTGTGTTGTATTGTTGTTTCTATACACTGGGAAGTTAGGACAAAAGGCTTTAATTAGAAACATATTGCTGAGTTACATGCTGATAAACATAGCTATAATTAAAACAGTCTGCATCTCAGGAGAAAAAGGGCTGGCCATGAACAAGCCAAAGGCTGAGCTTTGTGGGCTAAATGTTTTACATCCAAGAATATAATTTGTATACTAGATGTGCACTGTTTGTTGTTGACTGCATATTTGCTTTGTTAACCATGTCTACACGACCCATGGACGTAGGCTAAACTCAACAGTCAATGCTCAATGGATCATTTGCAATGTATCATCAAGATTTCTGAATTTGATGCAGGCTTTAACTAATGTCTCTTTTAAAACCAATATTTCCTGAGTTTCTTGTTATTTCAAGAGATGAGAGTAGATAATGATCAAACTGTAACATCAAGGTGAGGTTTATGAAACTTCAAATCCTGCCACTTCAGAGAAGTCAAATACATGTTTGTCATGACAAACCGAGGAAATGAGATGTGTCTGTGAAGTACTGTTATTTTATACATATATGTCGGATCAACTGTGATTATTTTCGTAATATATCAGGTTTTTGTCTTTCTTGATACAATCAAGGGCATTTTAACATGTGTATTATCCATTGGAGACTTGTAGTTACTATCTAAGTATGAGAAATATTCATGTTAATTCCTATCACTACTGAATTTTCATGTGTTCTGTTATGTTGTTGATTTTTGCCAGAAAAAAGATTTACAAAGATTCATATTCCATCTGCATGCAAATTTGCTTGGTTCTCATTCACATTCCCTCTAAATGTGCCATCTCTTTTGGCAGGACTCCCAAAGCTTGAATCTCTAAATGTCAATTGTTGCAGTTGCATAACTAACGTTGATCTAAAGTCTCTCTCAGGTAGCTCATGCACGTCCTCTTTTGGCGCTTATACGTGCAAACTTAGATTTGACTATTTTTCATTCAAAGATATATGGATGACAAGCAAAAAAGAATTTCTCAACTTGGTACAAGAAGCTGATCTATCTAGATCGACCCTTGCTTTTTCAGTAGTGGTTGGATTGGGGGATGTGATGGTAGATATCTTTCATAAATAGGAACTATGATAAGATCATTTAGCTCAGATGTAGTCTTCCTAGGATAGACACTGTTTGAGATAAGCTCAAAGAATTAGAGAGTTATCAACACATGAGATTTTTATTGGGAAAAAATGGAGCAGTCCAACCAATACATATTATACACAGAAATTTCCACAAAGATGAGGATACCATGGGACATGAATAGATGGTTTTGAAAATAATGGCTCTAGTGAGGAAGATGGTCTTATCAGAGTACTGACAACATCCCCCATTATTTAGTCTTGAACTGAGGCAGCAATTAATTTTTTTTAATTATTAAAACAGCAATGATGATAAAGCTGATAATGCTCTGAATTCTAACTACAATGATACAACACATGTTTCACAAATGGTTGTTGCAATAAATAACGTAAGAATGATTCTATTTACAGCTGTTGTATCCTTACAGCTCTCACTACGCCTCTTATTCCCATTTGGACTATTCTTTGTACAAAACAATCTTCATCATCACATTAGATTCTCAGCAACAAAGAATTTCTAAAACAAACCAAGAAGAGTCAAAACCCCCAAAGTATTTTAGTGCTCAATGCTGAATTTGAAGTTAATGGTGCTTGCATTTCTTCCAAAACTAATGTTATCCTTTCTATGATTTTGATTTTGCCACTCTGATTTTGTTTCACCTTTTATAAAACAAGCATGTTCCTGATGTCATTAATATAAGCTAATCTTTACTTCCCCTGATTTTGTTTCACCTTTTATTCCAAGTATACGAGTTCTAAAACACTTCTAATTTACTAACGCAGGTAGTTGAAGAGTGCATGCCCTTGACAACTGCCTTCTAAATGGTCTCTTTCTGCGTTTTTTCCTTGGGCTGTGAGTTGAAGAAGGACATCATAGGAGTTTAAGATTTTGATTTTCGTGTGTATTTTGTAAATGATGAAAACTGACCCTCTTAACTTCTTGATTTTTTATGTAGGAAGACATAGATAAATCATATAGCATTATAGCTAGACAAAAACATGTAGTAGC
>JAPKLW010000731.1:101688-118540 GCA_026898455.1 Plectranthus barbatus
GATTCGTAGATATTAGAAAATTGAGATTGAAAGAGTACTAGAATTCTGATCTGGATTTTTATTGAAAAAATAATAATCATCTGTTGTTTCTCCCCACTCTCCCTATTTATATTGATAGGTCGAGTATGTTTGGTAATTACATCCATCCGGCAGTTTTGACGCTAATATTCTATATAAAGACGATTTAATTACAGAAGACTCAATCAATCCCTTGATCTTATACGCATGATCCCTTGATTGCCGCCTTCTTCTTAGTGGTTTTCTTCTTTCCTTTCTCGTTCTACTTGGCTCGAGCTCGAAGGCGGCCTCCCTTTGAGTCGACAATTCATGGTATAGGTCGAGCTGCATTTTGATGAACTTAGATTCTTGATACTATTTCAGCTTCTCGACCTGGGGTATAACAGCTGCCATGATTGCCGGCCTCAATGTCATGAGGATCATCAATGAGCCTAATGCTGCAGCTATCGCATATGGCCTGGACACGAAAGCAACTAGGAAGAATGTGGTTGTTTTCGACCTTGGTGGTGGTACTTTCGATGTGTCTCTGCTCACCATCTATAAGGGCATCTTCCAAGTGAAAGCTACTGCTGGTGATACTCACCTTGGGGGTCAGGATTTCGACAACAGGATGGTGGATCACTTCGTTGGGGAGTTAAAGTTGAAGCTTAACAAGGATATTAGTGGAGACAGAAGAGCTCTGAGGAGACTGAGGAGTGCTTGTGAGAGGGCCAAGAGGACTCCCTCCTACACTCCCACTACCAAGATTGAGATCCCGTCGTTCGTAGAGGGGATTGATTTCTATATGTCGATCACGCGTGCTAAGTTTGAGGAACTCAACATGGATCAGTTCATCAAGTGTGTGGATACGGTTGAGAAATGCCTGAGGGATGCAGAGATGGATAAGAGCAGCGTGGACGAAGTTGTGATCGTGGGGGGATCGAGTCGAATTCCCAAGGTCCAGCAGCTGTTGCAGGAGTTGTTCAATGGGAAAGAGCTCTGCAAAAGCATCAATCCAGATGAAGCCGTGGCGTATGGTGCTGCTGTCGTAGCCTCGATCTTGAGTGGTGAAGTCATAGACGATGTGTTGCTTATAGATGTTGCTCCCCTCTCACTTGGCATCGAGACCAAGGGAGAAGTGATGACCGTGTTTGTGCCGAGGAACACAAGTATCCCAACATGCAAGAACAAAATTTTACATACTAGCGAAGACAATCAAACTTCTGTGGCTTTTCGTGTTTACGAGGGGGAACGAAGCAGATCCAGAGACAACAATCTGCTCTGGAAGTTCGTGCTCCGAGGTGTCCCACCAGCGCCCAGAGGAGTTTCCAAATTCAATGTTTGCTTCAGCATTGATGCAAATGGCATCTTGGATGTGTCGGCTGAAGATGAGACGACGGGGCAGATGAAGAAGTTGAGGATCAACTACGAGAAGGGGCGGCTGTCAAATGAAGAGATTGAGAAGATGGTGAAGGAGGCGGAGAAGTTCAAGTGTGAAGATGAAGAAGGCTAATGCGAGGAAGCGTTTGGAGGATTACGCATACAACATGAGGAACGAGATGAATGAAGAGAAGAATGCCGATGAAGTGAACAGGTCGAAGATCATGTATGCATTTGAGGATGTCATAAAATGGGTGAAAACGAACCCATTTGCGGAGGCTGATGAATATGAAGACAAGCTGAAGGAGCTGGAGACTATTTGTGACACCGTCATTATAGAGATGTTTAGAATGTTAATATGTTGATAATCTCAATCTTCCTTATTTGCATGTTACTATGAATTTAAAAATGTAAGACTTTTTTACTGTGAACATCAACTAGTTTTATAACACACTTTAACTAAGCCAATATAGAATTCTTAACAGCCCCTAACATAAATAGTAAGTTTTCATGGAAAAAAGATAAGAATAAAATAATATTGCCTGCGTGGTAAATTTTGAAAAACTACCTTCTATAATATCTGCAAACAATTGGTTAAGGGGGATTTTGAAAGGGAGAAATAAACAAGTAAAATGCAGCTCAACTCAAGAAGAGAAGGAAGCAAGCCTCACAAGTAGAATAACTCACAATGTACAAATAATAAGCAGAATCACACATCCCATTCACTATATAACAAAACCATCACCGGAGTAGCCACCCATATGCATCCTTACCACAGAGATAATGCCGAGAAAACACGTTGAGCTATGCTTCTTCCCTGCAAATCACTGAAGGAGTTGGTGGTGTCATTGTTTCATCTTTAACTCTTACAGATGATTCTTCTTCAATCAGTGACAGCGGCCTCCCGGGACTGCTGTACTCATGGGAAAACCGGCTGGGGCTCGGGGAATTCGCCTTTGTGATACGCGTTGGAGAAGGGCTGCTCCCTCCTAAAGGGGAACTGGGATGAGATCGGAACTGAAACTCACCATTTTCGCGATTCAATGGGGACATAGGCTGCTGCTGCTGCTCCTCGCCTTTCTTCCTGCAAAACTTGTCTTCAACAATGTCGTACGCATTCCCAGTTCTTACTTCCTGAGCCAAGGTGCACCAACAGCAGAAAAGCCAGAGTGCGCAATCAGTCACGGCCGGTTTACCACAACAGAATTTATATGGTGGCAAGTTGAATCTCCTCCTCATCTGAATTCTCCAAAAGCCACCGTAGAGTAGGCCAAAAACACAGAGGAAGATCCCGGTGATCCCCAACGCCTCCCTGACTGTCTCATTGTCAATGTTGACAGCAGCCAGATTGAAAATCCAAAAGGGGGCCATGCAAAATAGAAGAAAAGTTGCAATGTGAACATACATGTTGCCAAATCCGAGCCTCTCCATGTTCCATCCGAAAACACAGAAGCTGCAGAACAGTGAAAGATAGGCTAAAGAAATGTCATCCCAAAAATCAAGAATGCCTCCACTCCAACGGGGCGTAGTCTCAACAGTTCTTTCGTCACCTCTCATAGCAAATGAGAATCTCTTCTCTAAGGATTGTCTTCTAGATTGGTCTCCTCTACTACTGCTATCATCAGCGGTAACTGGAATTTGCGCTTCTTCATCTCCTTCTGCCTCGTAATCTTTTCCAAGAGGGCTAAGCATAGTGTAAACTCCAGCAATTGCAGGGGCGCCAATTGCAACGGAGATACATATTCCAACACCGATAGCAGGTCTCTCCGACCTCTTATATCCCAAATTTAGACCACACAATGCGTATTGAGCAAAACAGTTTAGGTTTAGCAAAGATACAACCACCATCATATGTGCCCATTCATGGGGCTTGTAGGTACCATGTTTGCAGTAAACTTTTCGAAGCTTTCGTATATCTTCTTCTCTCCACCTGAGCAGTAGCGCCAGATGATAGATTCGTTTAGGGTGCTGGTATAAACACATGAGAGTGAACAAAGCATTGAGAATCTGGTTATTGACTTCAAACCAAGCATCCCTCTGGGACTTCTTCGGGAGGGCATGGTTTAACATTCCAGTCATGACCATGAACAGGATAGCACCGGAAATAGCAACAGCTGCAATCCAGATAAAGAGAGCCATGTTCATGGGATCTTTAATCCACTCTTTGCTCATCTTCCCAAGGCTATTCCAATCAATTTTCCTAGAAAAGACCCTAGTGAAACGCTCGCGTATATGAAGACTGCTGGAAGATGTTACAGCGCGTGAAGCCTCATCCCTCTCCTCTGCAATCCGCTGAAATCTAACTGAGGGTGAAGCCAAGTTACCAAACTTAAGAAACTTTAGCCTTTTGGAAAAAGCAGAATGACTCCCTTCCAATCCCTTCTCTGAGTTATTCTCACTTATTAGACTTCTCTGGGATGTGGAGATGCTTAAAGGGGCATGACCCTTTACTTTACCAACACTCGATTCCTCGCATCCCGCCATATCCTCACCATTACCAGTTGAATCCTCACCATTACCAGTTGAAACCATACTCTTTTTTTTTGGTTGGATATCTTCTCTTGAAATCAAAAATACCACCAAACCATCTCTCAAAGATACCAGAATGCTACAAAACCTTGGGAGACAATAGAATAAAAACAAACATAATCAAAGAATGTTACTTCACCTCAGCCAATACAATTTAAATCAGACAATACTGGAGATTTCCTAGCAAAAAAGATGAAAATCTAGCAACCCAATAGCATTAAATAACAAAATATCAAAACAACAAAAGAAAAACTAAAGGCTAAATATCCGAAATTTCATCCATAACTCAACAAAATTAAAACAATAAGCAAAAATGACACAACGAGCACCAATACCCATGTTGATAAAAAAAATAAAAAAAAAAGTTATGAACTCCCATGTAAGAACATGTAGCAATTGAATCCAAAATCTATATAGCCCGACCACACACGAGCAAAGGAAAATTTTAGATTTGAAACATACATATAATTAGCACGAAAAAAAAAAGACGAAAAATCAACAAAAGAAACACATCAATTAGTATTCAAATAAAATAAAAACTCACAAATCGGGCCGATCAACAGAGGGATTTTTGAGCTGCTCAGTTCCCGGTGAAAGTGGAGATTTTTCGTGAGACAGCTACAGTAGCGGAGGGGAGAATAACAAAAATATCATTATTAAAGCGGAATGCTTTTTTTTTCTTTTTTTTTTTTTACAGGTGGGTAGTTTTAGGCCGACGCTACACTTCTAATACCGGCCGTCATTATTATTTGTGAGTTGTTTAGCATAAAAATTATCAGCTTGTTGATTTTTGTTTTTAATAAATTTATGGTAAATTCGTGCTTCAATTGAGACCTTCAAATGGAGTAAATTTTAATTAATATTTTATTTTTAAAAAAAATCATACTCTTAAATAAAGTAATTATGATTATTTATTCTAAAATTTGGGGTTTGGAACTCTATCTCATATTCTTAAATTTATGGATTTTCTCTTTACGATAGGTTTTGTTATGAAATTTTGCTAGGTAAATTCTCATATGAGACGGTCTTACTATTTTTATTATCATACGAATCTGATGATGTATTTTTTTATTGTAAATGATGTATTTCTTTTTAGTAACTAATGTAACTTTTTACAATTAAAAAAATAATATATTAAAAAATAAAATATATATATTTATCATATTAAAATGATGTATTAATGTCGATCTCACAATAAAAAATGATAAGACACCAACTCAATTCGCTAACATGGCAATAATTTTTTAAAAAAATCTTTACATGATAGTTACATAAGAGAAGTAATTTCGATCTACAAAATTAAAGTTACTACAAAATTTTAGGTGATCTTCTTGATTAGAAATTTGTAAAATTTCAATTAAATTATCGTGGATATTAAAAATTATTTAATTAAAATAAAGTTAAATCGGACTAGAAACTAAATGATAATTTATATTTCCAATAATCTTTGTTTATGAATAGTTCAATTTAAGGCAATTAATTTTTTCCCCTTAGTGGCATATTATTATAGACGTTATTACATTTTATTATTACCTGAATTATTTATAATAATCATCTAACAAAGCACAATGATCATCTAAAATAAATGGATGTAATATCCACTCCTCTAACTCATAATTATTTGGTTATAAACAAATCACTTCAACCACTAAATTTCGAGCTCAATAGCATTTTGGTGGATTATTCACAATATACCTCAAACAATGAGATTTGGTCATGTAGTAATATTTTTTGCTATTCTCGGTCTTTTAAATCTTGATTAGTATGAATAATGGATTAATTATATGTATTAACAAAACTTGTTTTCAATTTGCAACCAAACATTTAAAATAAGAATATATAGAGGAAGAGTTGTAATCTCATATATTATATAAGAATTTATCGTAATCCTCCAAAAAAAAATGAGTTACATGTCCATGTCGATTCTTACTTGCTGGTTTTTTGTTCACTTATTTTTAAGGTTAATTTAAAATGTATATCGAAGAATATAGTAGTAATATAAAGGAGAATTATTAATTCGGGACCCAAAAAATAGTTTAATTATCAATTTAGGATTTGAAAGATGATTTGTCAATTCAAGATCCGAAAGATCAAATAATTCTCAATCCAGGATCTGATATTCAGGTCCTGGATTGAGAATTGTATGATCTTTCGATTTCTGGATCCTGAATTGAGAATTAATCTTTCGGGTCCTGAATCGATAATAAAAATATTTAATTTCTGCATTCACTCTCTAAAATTATTTACTAATTATTATTATCAAGATTTGGCAAAATAGCATTCCCTCTTAAATTAAAATATTATTTATAAGGTTCAGATAAACATTACCTATATTTTCATGAAAATGTTGAATAAAAATAGTTAAATGCAGTTTAAATCAATTCACAATTTACTCATATTCCTCTATCTACATATAAATAGCTAACTGAAACCAATAAAAAGGTATGTAGTTCAAATATTCAAATACCATTGATTAAGTTTTGAAAAAAAAAATTAGAAATATAAGAGAATAATTAAATTACCCAAAATGACGGTAATTACGCTTTTACCCATGAAAACTTCAAATATTGGAAAAGTATCGAATTGACAATGCATAAAAAAGTGGGGCAAAAGAGAATAGCACATGGTGACCAACTTTGGCTCATGTGAAATAAAAGTTAATTAATTAAACTCGTTTTCTTAATTTGAATGCATACTTCATTGACCTTTGAATTTCAAATTTCTTGCATTTATGATTTTTAATTTATGTATGCTACCTACCTACCAGAGATTCAAGAAGCATCTCTCTCCCTCTTCTTTTTTTTTTTTTCAATTATAGAGAAAACTTGAATTACAAGAACTTAATTAATTAGGTTAAATTCAATAATTTTGGTACAGGAAAGTAATTATTCGCTACATAATGTTGATGCTAATCAATAATTGAATACATATACGAACGATATATAATGGATGTATTATGTATACACGAATGGTTCATGAAAAATACTCAAGATTTTGGTTACTTAGATGATCAAATGTATTGATAATATTGTGTTGTTTTACGATAGATATACAATATCGGTACATAGTTGTATTAATGTCTCACATTGATTTGGAAAAATGGTACAAACTAATATATAATTTTTACCCATCATTTTTCTTATAAGTCGATTTTGTGAAGAAATGAATGATATTATATGATATCAGAGGGAGCTAGGTTAAATGGTCACACACTATGCATGTTCTAATTTTTTAAAATACTTTTAATTTATTATTACATCAACTTGTGAGTATATTATATATCCACGATGGGTAAGGATCTTATTTATAACCAGCCCTAGAAGGTAAATTCCAGTAGAGTTTTTCCTGGTTTGTAGTGATCATTATATATATCTGATGTGGACTGGTAGTAGGCCTTGCTGGCGGACCACAAAGATGAGCTTGGTTCACTAATAGATTCGCCATTAGTGGGTCTAGGTTGATTTTGACCCCCAAAAATAATTATACTCTTTTGTAAATGTTAATAATGTAGTAGAGGAGAATCTCAGATTTTACGGAAATGTTAAAACAATACAATTATATGTAGTGGAAACTGAAGACGAAACAACTAAACAAACAGTAAGAAGCCGAGTCGAGAGAACTCTTCCCGCAAGACAGAATATGCCTCCGTAGTGCTCGGATTAAGGCAGTCTGTCCCCAAAGGTAAAATAACTTTCGTCTCGATCGAAGCAGCACCGCAGTCGACAGAGCTCCGGCGAACTGGATCGGAGCAGGAGCAGAGTTAGCAGGTGAAATGCAACAAATGTATTTTTGGAAAATTATGAACACTTGTATGCTTCTGGGATGCTTATTTATAGGCATGTCCACCACCTGGGGAGCGTGCTGGAGCATTGAAGACCGACGGCGGTTACGATGCGTGTCTCCCGGATCGGACGGTTACGACGCGCAAGTCTCGGGAACGTGTTGATTGAATTCAAACACGTTTCTGTAACACCTGCAGACACGTCATGTGCTGACATGCTCGCCATGTCACGCACACGTAGGCTCCACGCAGTACTACTGGGCCAGATGATCGAGCCCAGTCAGCCCGTTGAGTCACCAAAAAGATAAGGTACTTTCGGGTCAAGCCCAAACCCGAAGCCCGAGGCCCAAAGACCAATTGCCAAGATCCAGGTCCAGGACCAGGACCGGCCCCGGCTTCGGCCTCAATAAGGCGAGGCGAGCGGCGGCGACGCACGCGTAGGAGCACAGACCGTCATGCGACACCTCTAATATTCACTTGTTATTACATGGTTTAACCACTTACGTATTTAAACCATGATATGTGTGTTTAATTAACCAATGTGGGACATCATTAGTTAACTAATTAATATGCCCACATTACATTGTTATGCGTGCCACTTCGATGATCGATTTCTCACTCACCGGAATTTGATTTTGAGAAAATTAATATACTACGCTTATCTACTCGCGACGTAGTTCGACCTTGTAATATTTAATTACAACAAAATTAAATATTTTCGCACGAGTAATTAACTCGAACTCATCCGGATTCCAACAGTAAATTTATATATATATATATATATATATATATATATTGATGGGTTTTGTATACTGAAAGCATTTATTACAATGTGTATACAACGGTTTATTTCTCATATATGTTAACAATCGTACATGTATGAACAATGGTATCCTCTTGTCTCACCGATAGGGACGATCATACAGCGTGTAGTAGATCGCAGAAGACAGTATGATCACTTGACCTAGTGAGACATAAACCATGATCACAGCCGAGACAGCGTATGAGGATACGTCTGTCCGGATGGCTGCAGCATTGTCGGAATAAGTAGTCTGTCTTGGTTACTTGACATGCTGGTACGCAGAGGTGGCGTATTGATGGACCGCAGTGAGATATATTCGCCTGTCTGACATCAGCGAATAAAAGATCTCGTTATATTGATTGAGTCCAAACCCTAACGAAGGTGCAGGGGTTTGCACGGGTAAACTGTTGCTTTGACTTGCCATGGTGGAGAGCCAACACAGCGCGCTTGTATATCAGCATCTTGGGTAACAGCGATTCGTGTAGTACCGCCTGAGACTGAACTTAGGTAACCATATCTGAGTAATAGGATGGGGACATTCCCTGAGGAGCTCAATAACATTCATCGTGCCAAAGTCCTGCAGGCTGATTAAGTTCAGGCACGAGTGATAAGGTTTGAGTGGTACTACTCAGGAATTATAAGATATTAATTAATTGTAGGTAGAGCTTTGTCAGAGGCTCCGATTAATTAATGAATGTCCGGTAACCTTAAATATGGGGATTCTCAATAAATGCAGCCCGTTCTCACAACGTGGTAATAAAGGGGTAGGTCAGTATTAATTATGTGGTGAAAAAGAATTAATATTAATTAATTAATTGTGTCCTGGGTTGTGGACATGGGTATTAATTAATTGGAGGCCCACTTTATTATTTGCATTAGGTCCCAGGTCTGGCCCAAATAAGTGTGCTGAATTGAGCCTAGATTGGCCCATTAGGGATAAAACCCTAGGTCTATAAATAGACAGCTCCCTCTCTGAAACCCTAGTTGCTTCATAACAGTTGAAACACACTAAACCTAGAGTGAGAGGGAGGCGCCGATTTTGGAGAAGAAAAAGGAGGAGAATTCTTGAATTCTGGTCCTGCTCAAGCCACAGATCTACGGAGTCCTCACCAGTAGTAGATCTGAACAGCGTCGGGATACAGATCTGAAGATCTAATCTGGAGAACAGATTTTCTTTCTTACCTCTGTTTATTTTCGAATTTTGTTCTTGAAATTAGGGTTTCTAATTTCTGTTTCCGCAGACAAATTCGAATCGCGTGGTTGAATCGAGTTTGGAATTCAAACGCGAAAGATCGGTTCAGAGACTACGGAGTTACGGTAAAACCCTAAATCCACAATCTTGTATTAAATTCATAGGAGCATGCTAGGGTTTTGTGAATTTGTATTATGAGCAATATCCATAGATCCGATCCGGTTCAGTTTGGTTTTGGTGATTCGGTTCACGTGAAAACCCTACAATTGGTATCAGAGCGAGGTTTCTGATTTATGGCTCTGTTGTTCATAATTAAATTCAATATGCATGTCTGAATTTATTTGGAGATTATTTTTATAAGAATACTAAATTGAAGTACTGCGAAATGATAAATGCGCAATAAATGAGTGAGAATAAACTGTAATTGTAGAGCTGAAAGTATTTGTATGGCTTTAAATGCTGTATTAATTGCTTGTTTGCATGTGTATTTTTACAATAAATGAGGATCCTATTTATAGGAATCCAATCGAGCTAAACAACCCTTCGCTAGTAGATGCAACTCTTCAGGTGAACTGACGTTTCGAACGGCCGCATCCTTTGCCCTGAGCTGCCTTAATTAACACCTCCTCAAGCACATGATTCGAGCTCCCAGCTCGAACGAACCAATCGATCCATGAGAAGAAATTCATTAGTTGAGAAGTCTGTTTGAAGGGTAGCTCGCTGAATATGGAGCTCGTCCAATTATGAGATCGAGCTCGGAAATCGTCATCACTGAATATCCTTGCCTTGAACTATTTTTCTTTACACTTCTTCTTTTTCGGCTTCTTGTCTTATTGGACTCCAAAATGGGCTTGCTCATTTTTGGGTCATAACAACAGCCCCCCCCCCGCTTTCGTCCGAACTACTTGGAGTTCGGCGAAGCCGAAGTAGTTAATTTCAATGATTCCTTTTCCTGCGCAAAATCACAAAAAAGGATAAATTTTCCCTACCTCGAATTCGTATTTCGAGGATGTTCAGGAGAGGATTTTTCCCGTATCGTGAGACTTAGCTCGACGAATTTTAGGGATATTTATTTTTTATTTCGGGTGTATCTGCGAAGCTCGTGGTTCGACTTACGATTATCCCTAGTCCGCGGTTGGCTAAACCCGACATGTTCTACAAAGGATGCCCCTTGCAGCTTTTGAAAATGACAAGTGATTTCTCACGAGTCAATCGAGGAGCGACCTCGGACCCATGGGTATGCTATGCCGAATTAGACCCTAGCTGTTTACTGGGTTAATTGATTCGGATTCATAGCCTTCGAGGAATTTTTATGGATAGAAGTTCTATTGACTTCGATATCCTCAATTCCTCGGGATTTGATGGCTGACCCGGCCAAGGGCCTCAATGCCTGATTTCTTTTCTTCTTTTATTTTAAAAGAGCTCGAAATCTGAGCTTCCCGAGATCGAGCTCGGAATTTAAGCTCTTTGAGTTCGAGCATATTTAGCTCGAATTACATATTTTTTACCGCCTAAAGACGGTTGAGCTCCCCCGAGGCGGGATCGGAAAAATTTTTGAATTTTGAAAATTTTGACAGGTGTCACACGCTTAATGGCGGAGTTCGAAGGTCGTGCACGGATTTCTAGAGTAATTTCTCTATAAATAGATTGACTTCCTTCATTTTCAGTTTTTACTTTTACCTCCCGCACCTCGTAAATTCACCTCGGAACAGAACTTCAGCCGAACTTTTCATTGCTCGACCTCGGGGTTAGTATATAACTGTGAATTTCGAACTTCTCTTTTTATTTTTATAAAGAATGAGTTCTAGCAATAGCTCGAGTAATAGCAGTAGTAGCTCATACTATAGTTCTGAATCCGAGGTTAGTAGTAGGTTAATCGAGGATATTTTTGCGGAGAATCCTGATATTGAAACTGGAACCGAACTGAATGTCGAAGCCCCCGAGCCTTTGAATAGGATAGAAAATGCTCTTGTAAATGTCGAGGTCGAAGATCGACATTCTTCTTTTGACCTTTCCTTAGAACATTCCTCTGGTTTATCCCTGGGTGTTTTCCCTCCATTATACGACCGAGATATCGTAGGTAGCCTGAAATTAATTCCATCGGACCTCGAACGTATAAAACTTGATGGGCTCTTCGCCCTTCATGGGTTATCAAATAGGTTAAACTCAATAGCCCCCGATTCCGATCAACGAGCCCATCGTCCGCCACTTGGCTTCATGGCTTTCTCAGCTCGATTCTTCGAGTTCGGTATTCTTCTTCCTCTTCATCCATTTTTTGTAAATATTCTAGAATACTACAACTTGGCCCCCATTCAGCTCTCCCCCATTGCATGGTGCCACATGCTCGGTACATATCTACTTTTCCGAGATGCTGGGTTGGAAGAGCCGACTCTAACTGAATGGAATGACTTGTATAACTTGATCACGATGAACGGAGAGTCGTATTACTACTTTTCGAAGCGTTCACATCACCGATCTCCCATGATTACGGGGACGAAGTCGAATTCAAAGAAGTGGATCCAAGAATTCTTCTTCGTCCAAATTCCAAATGATTTTCCCGGGCTGAGTGGGGTGCTCCGTACTCCGAATAGTACGTTGTGTATGCTTTCCTTGAGCTCGAATTTTGCTCATTAATACTCATTACTCTGTTTTAATGTTTGCAGGGCATAAACGAGAGAATATCCCGGAGTATTGTTCGAACCGAATTCAGAAAGCTTTCAACCAAAGAACTGATTAAGTTTCAAGAAGAGCAACAAAATAAGAAGAAATGGAGGAAGAAGAAGACTCAAGTCCCCAAAGGACAAGGCCCGAGCTCGGCCATAGTCAAGGTGCATACTACGGGCGATGGCCCATCTGGTGCCAAGACTACTCCCCCTGGGCAAGACACTCGAAAGAGAGGAAGGGGTGAGGAGTCTACCGAGATCCCAGAGGATCGTCCTCCCATTCGGCGAACAAAGAAAGACAAACAGAATGTTGCCCCACACGAGAAGGATATTAATGATCTAACCGCTGGAGAAGGCGAGACAACTCTGGTGCATCGACCGGGGAAGGAGACCGAGGCCGAGCTGGAGACCCCGGCCTATAAAGAGGCTCGGTTGAAAGCAGTCGAGTCATTCCATACTTTTGCCGACTTGCTTTTCAAGGGTCCTCCATGGCCAACCAAGTCCCCGGCTCGAGCTCGACATTTTGATAATGCCCAGATGTGCTTGATGGTAAGTCCCTCTGATCCGAGGTCCATTTATTTGATTATATCCTTAAGGATGCTTTATTTACCCCTGTTTATATTTACGTACTGATCAGGGTCTTTGCGGTATGGTGGAAGATTATAATGAATGCTTCCGAACTCTTCAAGGTGAACGCAAAGACCTTATCCAGCCCGAGAAGGATAGGGACGAGGTCCTCAAAGAGAGGAATCATCTTGTCACCGAGCTGTCGGTTGCCACTGCGGAGCTTAAAGCTTCGCAGGACTTAGTCAAAAAATTGACTAGGGACCAACAGTCGGCGGCCGAAGAGTTGGCCCAATTTAGGGACCGCACCGGCAAACTCTCCGAGGACCTCCAGGCCGAGGTGCAGGCCAGGAAGGAGGTTGAAGTCCAACTAAGGTCGGAATTGGATCAGGTCAGGGCCGAGCTCGACTCGGTCCGAGATTCGGGTGCAGGCTTAAATTTTACTCGGCTGCTATCGACTCATGCTGGTGCATCAACTTTCAAAATGATGGAAGATCTTATTCGAAGGAAGCCCAGATCTGCCATCTCTATTCAGCATCCGGAGCTCGACGTGGGGTTTATCTATTCAACCCCAGCTGCTTCCGAGGACGAGGAGGAAGAAGACAATCCAAATGATGAGGCCTTCTCGAAGCAGTTGGAGGATAGCCTCAACCCTGACGAGCAGGCCAATCTTGACAATCAGCCGAACCCGGATCTCGACCAGATTGGATCCAATCCAACTTCTTAAGGCTTTGAACAGAATTTGTACAACTCTTCTTCTTCTTTTTTTTTTATTGTAGAATCCTCTGTTCTTTTTTGTAAGGATATCATTTCTTTTAATGAAACATCCTTTTTTCTCTTAATTGTTGTTATATATTTTGATAGCTCGAACAAACAATTAATCTTGAGAAGCTCGAAAAGAATAAAACTTGATAGTAGCTCGATAAGACAATTTGCAGAAGAAAAAACTTTATTTATTAATGTATTGCAGCTCGAATCAATTGAATCAATTGAATCAAGATTCAAATTGATTTTACAACTTGATAAGCTCGAACTAGTAATACAAATTATGATCTTTGCTGAAATATTTTCTCGAATTCGAGCTATTCCTTCAAAATCCTTCAGAAGTAATACTTTTTCAAGTATTTGACGTTCCATGCATTCGGAATATCTTTTCCTTCGGGAGTTTTTAGTCGATAGGCTCCATTCCCAACGATCGAGCTGATTATATAGGGTCCTTCCCAGTTCGGCCCAAGTTTTCCTGAATTGAGCTCTTGTGTGTTTTGGAAGATTTGTCTTAAAACCCAATCTTCTACTCGGAATGCTCTTAGTCGAACTGATTTATTATAGAATCTTTCCACTCTTCTTTGGTTCTTCATCATTCGGCTAGATGTCTCCATTCTTTGCTCGTCTAACAATTCCAAAGATTCGAAGAGCTTCTTTTGATTCTGCTCTTCGTCGAACAGCTCGACTCGTGGGCTTCCTTGGATAACCTCGACCGGTGATACTGCATCAACCCCATATGCCAATGAAAATGGAGTTTCGCCCGTAGCCGTCTTGAATGTAGTTCGGTATGCCCATAAGACTGCTGGAGTTCTTCGACCCATGCTGATTTTCTAGCTGTTAGCTTTCTTTTTAAGATGTTGATGATGGTCTTGTTAGAAGATTCAGCCAGTCCATTTGCCTCCGGGTACCTCGGTGTAGAAAATAATAGACGAGCTCCAAGGGTTTTGCAATATTCTTTAAACTTTTTGCTTGTAAATTGTCGTCCGTTATCTGTGATTATTTCTCGAGGTAGTCCAAAACAACAAACTATATTTTTCCATACAAAGTTTATCATTTCGGTATCTCGCTCTCTAGATAGTGGCTCGACCTCGACCCATTTAGTGAACGAGTCGGTGGCCACTACGAGATATTCTTTTTGCCCTGGAGCTTTAGGTAGTTTTCCCACAATGTCAATTCCCCATCGACAGAATGGCCATGCTGGAGTGTTTAAGTGGAGTGGCTCGGCATGTAAATGTGTTGAATTTGCAAATCTTTGGCAACTATCACATTTCCGAACTACTTCCTCAGCATCTTTTTTGAGTGTAGGCCAATAGAATCCTGCCGTTATGGTTTTGTGGGTTAAGCTTCTAGACCCTGAGTGATTCCCGCAACTACCGGAATGTACCTCCGCTAAAATAGGAATACTATCCTCTTCAGATACGCATTTTAGTAGAGGTCCTTGGAAAGATCTTCGGTAGAGTTGCTGATCTATTAGGGTGAAACGAGCCGCTTTTCGAGCTAACCGGGTGGCCTCGGTCTTAGATTGTGGTAGAGCTCCGGTAGTTAGATATTCCACAATTGGATTCATCCATGAATTTTGTTCATTGTTGATTGGACAAATTTCCATTGGTTCGTACTCCCGATCTCGAGTTGCTGGCCAAAGTGCCACGGTTAGTGGGATAGCTCGATTCCCTCTATAACCTACAGCTGCTGCTAGGTTGGCTAGAGCATCTGCGTGCGAATTTTCTTCCCGATGTATGTGGGAGACCTCTACCTCTTCGAATTTTGATTCGAGCCCTTTAGCTATCTCGTGATAGGCTTGCATTCTGGCATCCCTTGCTTGGAATTCACCTCGGACTTGATTTACCACCAACTGTGAGTCCGATTCGATTTTCAGCCTCTTTACTTTTAGATCGAGGGCCAGTTGGAGACCGGCAATGAGTGCCTCGTATTCGGCTATATTGTTTGTAGTTCGGAATTCAAAATGGATAGCTCGTTCAATTACCCATCTTTCAAGGGATACGAGTAATATCCCTGCTCCACTCCCCCTAGAATTGCTGGAGCCGTCAATGCATAGGGTCCAGAATTCTAGACTTTCTGATATCGGACCGAGCTCGACTTCGGCAATTAGTTGGAGTTCGGGAGTGTAATCCGCAATGAAGTCTGTTGGAATTGTATACATAAAAGCATTATGATTGGTATATTAGGAAACGTTATGTTTGATATACTGGTAATCATTAATGACTTGCAATAAACAACTCCTGTCTGAATTAACAATCATACGATGCGAACAAACACATCCAGTTATCTCGTCGATAGGGAGATCATACGGTGTGTAAGAAATCACAGAAGATCGTATAGATCGTTCGACCTAGCGAGATATAAATAGTTATCACAGCTGAGACAGTTTCTGGTTTGGCTGTTGGTTTAGGCTGCGGCACACAAGTCCATAAGTGGTTTATCTTGACTGCTTTGTGTGACCGGTACATCTCAATGTATTGATAGGATCAACAGTGAGATGAACCATTCTACTTGACATATGAATGAGTAAAGATCTCGGTAACTTGGTCGGATCTAAAGTCTATTGAAAGCTGAGGGGCACACATGGATTGACTGTCACTTTGACTTGCTATGGTGGAGAGTCTTACATGTACTCGTATATCTGCATCTTGGGTGATGGCAGTTTGTGTGGGGTTTCCTCAGGCTGGATTTAGATAACCATATCCGTTTCAGGATGGTGACATTCCCTGGGAAGCTCACGAGGTTCGTTATGCTAAGTCCTGCAGGCTGAATCATTGATTCAAGCATAAGCGATAAGGGTTGAGTGGTACTACTCAGGAATAATAAGATATTAATTAATTACAGCTAATTGTCATACGCTGAATTAATTAATGAATGTCTGAAACCTTAAATATGGGGATTAACCAAGTCAATGCAACCCATTCCTAATAACGTGGTAATAAAGGGGATTAATTCTCTGGTGGCATGAATTAATGTTTATTAATTAATTATGTTCTGGGTTGAACATGGAATTAATTAATAGGAGGCCCACTTTATTATTTGCATTTGATCCCTGGTCTGGCCCAACACTGCTCAGAGCCCATTAGGGTTTATTAAACCCTAATAGCCCATTCTCAGATCTATATAAATAGATGATCTCTCACTAGCCCACATAAGTTTTTAGTTTGATTTTCAAATCA
>JAPKLW010000731.1:128540-147751 GCA_026898455.1 Plectranthus barbatus
TGATCTCTCACTAGCCCACATAAGTTTTTAGTTTGATTTTCAAATCAGAAACCCTAGAGAGATTGTGAGAGTGGGCGGCTATAGATCCGGTAGCGTATCCTCACCAGATTTCCGGATCGAGCAAGGGAACAGATCAGAAGATCAGATCTGTAGGAACATCATCGTTTTTGATCGATTCCAGATCCAGATCTGCACCATCTTCATTGCCGTCATGATCTAGATCTGTAGATCAGTCTTTGGAGTTTAAGGTATCCCTTTGAATCTACGAATTAAATTAAATAGGAGCATGCATAGGGCATTTACTGTTTGTCATGATATTTATTTTGATATCCATAAATTTCGAATCCGGAGTTTTAATAAATGGCGATTCATGTCGCCTATTGTAGACTCAGTTCCTACAAAGTCTGCCAAGATTTGTGACTTGATGGTACTTCGTGGCTCGAACTTGAGGCCATAGCCCCCAAGCTCGATTGCCCATTTCATCATTCGCCCAGACAGATCGGGTTTGAATAGAACGTGTCTGATAGGAAATGAAGACACCACTTTTATTGGATGTGATTCGAAGTAGGGTCTTAATTTCCTTGAGGCCATTACAAGTGCCAAGACGAGCTTTTCGAGGGCCGAATATCTTGTCTCTGTATCTAATAGAGTTCGGCTTATGTAGTAGATCGGATGTTGATTTCCATCTACTTCTCGTATTAACACTGCACTGACGGCTTTCTCCGAAACAGCCATGTACAGTTGTAATTCCTCATTGGGCTCGGTTTTATTCATTACTGGCGGAGTCGTTAAGTATTGTTTTAGTAAGGTGAGTGCATCGTCACATTCTCTCGTCCATTCGAACTTCTTTGATTTTTTAAGGAGAGAAAAGAACGAGCTGGTTCTATCGGAATATCTTGCTATAAATCTACTCACTGCTGCAAGTTTTCCGATCATCCTCTGTATATCCTTAACACTTTTGGGAGGTTGGATATTCTGGATAGCTCGAATCTGTACTGGGTCGGCTTTGATTCCTCTTCGACTTACTATGTAACCGAGAAATTTCCCCGAAGTGACTCCGAACGTGCATTTGGCTGGATTCAACCTCATGTTGAATTCTTTCAATATTTCGAAGACCTCGGCCAAATGTTGTAAATGTTCCTCGAAAGTATTTGACTTCACCAGAATGTCGTCGATATAGACCTCCATGGTTCGGCCAATTTTATGCTCGAACATCCGGTTCATTAGTCGTTGATAGGTCGACCCAACATTTTTTAAGCCGAATGGCATGACTTTGTAACAATAGATCCCTTGATTAGTCATGAAGGTTGTTTTCTCCTCGTCCGGTGGGTACATTTTAATCTGATTATAGCCCGAGAAGGTATCCATGAAGCTCATGATACCGAATCCGGCGGTTGCATCGACGAGCCGGTCGATGTGTGGAAGTAGGAAAGGATCCTTCGGGCATGCTTTATTCAAGTCGGTATAATACACGCATACTCGATTTTTCCCATTCTTTTTCTTCACCACGACCACATTTGCGAGCCACTCGGGGTATTTTACTTCCCGGATAAAACCGACCTTCAATAGGTTTCGAACCTCTTCGGCAATAGCTTCATTTCTTTCCGGAGCAAATCGTCTCCTTTTTTGTCTTATCGGCCTGTGACTCGGGTCTACTCGGAGTCGATGACATATGACCGAGGGGTCAATTCCAGGCATATCTTCGTGGGAGAATGCAAAGTTTGTTTGATTTTGAGTTAGCAGTTCCCGCAGCTCGGTATTTTGATTTTCGGACAACCTTTCTCCAACAAAAGTTGTTCGAGCTGTGTTTTGGGGGTCTATGCTAACCTCCGAGCTGCTTTCCACTGGTTCGAACTCCATCATATGTACAGTCCGAAGTGTTACCTCATAGCAGCTCCTTGACGCTAATTGGTCTCCTCGGATAGCTCGGACCCCCCATGGTGTTGGGAATTTGATCATCTGATGATAAGATGAAGGGACGGCCTTCATTGCATGAATCCAAGGTCGACCGATTAACACATTATATGCCGAGGGGGCATCTACTACTTGAAAACGTGTTGCCAAGTTTACTCCTTCGGCAAAAACTGGAAGGTCGACTTCGCCGAGGGAGTTTAGCATTTCCCCGCTGAATCCAACCAAGGTGATTGGATTTTCTATAATATTTTTATTCGAGATCCCCATATTTCGGAGGGTTCGGAGGAAATTACATTGGAGGATGCCCCGGTGTCAACGAGGATTCTTTTGACTTGACAATTTGCTATCATCAGCGAAATGACGAGGGCGTCGTTGTGAGGATGCCGAGCTCCTGCCTCGTCCTCGGCTCCGAAACATATTTCATACGGGGAAGTTTCAATCTGATGCACAGGTAGATTCCTTAATTCTCTGCAAAGCCTTTTTGCAGCATTTCGTGAAGATCCTGCCATGGATGAGCCCCCAGTGAGGACGTTGATGACCCTCTGAACTTCGGGCTGCTTTGGTTCCTCGGGGAGAGGCTGTCTATTTGCTCCTGTTGCCGGAGTTTGGTCGTCTTGAACTCCCCCAGGGTTCTTCTTGTTTCTTGTCCAGACTTTTCTTTTGTTCGAAGTCTTCGGATAAGTCAATAACCCTTCGGACAGAAGCCGATCTATCTCTCTTTTCAGATCCCGGTAGTCATCAGTTCGATGACCGTGGTCCTGATGGAATTCGTAATAAAGCGAAGTGTCTCGAAGCTCAGGTCGAGCTTGCATTTTTCTTGGCCATTTGACCAAGTTTCCTATCTTGCACATCTCCCGAATTGCTATTCGGGGAGATATCTTTTGCTCGGTCGGGGGGGCTGCCGATACCACCTTCATCCCCTGTTTGGATGATTCTGCCCGAGCAGGGTAGGGCTGGTATCGACTGTTTGTTCGTGTTTCTTGCTTCCTGTCAACATGGCCAGTTGACTGTTTTCCTTTATTTCTCTGGCCGAAGTTTTCTTCCTCGATTTCTTGCCGGATTTGTGCTTCGGCTCGAGCTAATACTTCAGCCATGCTCGAGCACGGGTACTTCACTAGTTTCCAGAAGAGGCCGGAGTTTCAACGAAGCCCCTTCTTGAACGCTGATACTGCCGTTTCTTCCAGGCAGTTAGGTATAGTCACTTTTACCGAATTGAATCTCTTCAAGAAGTCTTGAAGGGACTCACTTTCCTTTTGAATGATCGAATATAGGTCGTCCGACCTCTGTGGAGCTCTTCGGCTGCTCGAGAAATGCTGTACGAAAGATTTGTGCAGCTCGGCAAATGATGATATTGAGCCCGATTTCAGATGCATATACCATTGCATGGCCGGACCCTCCATGCATGCTCCGAAGCTTCTGCACATGCAAACTTCTCGCTGCTGTTCGGGAATAACAGTCGTCTGCATCTTCATTTTATATAAAGTGATGAATTCGTCTGGGTCGGTTTTTCCATCATATGCCTTGATGGTTGGCATTGTAAAACGAGATAAAAGTTGGACAGATGAAATCCTTCGAGTGAAGGGAGAGTCTGCATAACTTTCGAGTGGTATGTTAGTGGGAGGAGCCGGGGCTCCAGGGATTAGGGCCATATATTTCTGCATCTGCTCGAGCTGTTTCTCGAGCAAGCGAATTTTTCCCTCCGAGCTACTGTCATCGGAGGGAGCCCAACTGCTCTCCTGTTCCGTGGGAGCTCGGGAGCTTGCCTCCTCTCGTTCTGTCCGAGGAACTCTCTCCTCGGATTGTGCATTGCTCTGGCCATCATTGTTTACCAGAGCTAGTTGTCATCTCAGGTTCTCGGCCTCCAAGGTTATCCGACGGTTTTCCTCTTGGAGGTTTCGGAGGTTTTCTTCTCGCCTTTTGAGTTCGGCCTCGAACTCAGCTGCGCTTTGGAACACTCCACGTCCGAGCTGATCGTTGTTACTGTTGTTACCTTCCATGTTGTATTCAATCTTTCTTTCTTAGTAGGCCCTCCTTCTAGTGCCAATTGTTGATGCTCGATAATTTGGAGATTATTTTTATAAGAATACTAAATTGAAGTACTGCGAAATGATAAATGCTCAATAAATGAGTGAGAATAAACTGTAATTGTAGAGCTGAAAGTATTTGTATTGCTTTAAATGTTGTATTAATTGCTTGTTTTCATGTGTATTTTTACAATAAATGAGGATCCTATTTATAGGAATCCAATCGAGCTAAACAACCCTTCGCTAGTAGATGCAACTCTTCAGGTGAACTGACGTTTCGAACGGCCGCATCCTTTGCGCTGAGCTGCCTTAATTAACACCTCCTCAAGCACATGATTCGAGCTCCCAGTTCGAACGAACCAATCGATCCATGAGAAGAAATTCATTAGTTGAGAAGTCTGTTTGAAGGGCAGCTCGGTGAATATGGAGCTCGTCCAATTATGAGATCGAGCTCGGAAATCGTCATCACTGAATATCCTTGCCTTGAACTATTTTTCTTTACACTTCTTCTTTTTGGGCTTCTTGTCTTATTGGACTCCAAAATGGACTTGCTCATTTTTAGGTCATAACAATGTATTAATGTCGATCTCACAATAAAAAATGATAAGACACCAACTCAATTCGCTAACATGGCAATAATTTTTTAAAAAAATCTTTACATGATAGTTACATAAGAGAAGTAATTTCGATCTACAAAATTAAAGTTACTACAAAATTTTCCCCTTAGTGGCATATTATTATAGACGTTATTACATCTTATTATTACCTGAATTATTTATAATTATCATCTAACAATGCACAGTCATTTAAAAGAAATGGAATGTAATTTCCTCTCCTCTAATTTATAATTATTTAATTATAAACAAAGCACTTCAACCACTGAATTTCGAGGTCAATAACATTTTGGTGGATTATTCACAATATACCTCAAGACGATGAGATTTGATCATGTAGTAATATTTTTTGCTATTCTCGGTCTTTCAAATCTTGATTAGTATGAATAATGGATTAATTATATGTATTAACAAAACTTGTTTTCAATTTGCAACCAAACATTTAAAATAAGAATATATAGAGGAAGAGTTGTAATCTCATATATTAAATAAGAATTTATCGTAATCCTTCAAAAAAAATGAGTTATTACATGTCCATGTCGATTCTTACTTGCTGGTTTTTTGTTCACTTATTTTTAAGGTTAATTTAAAATGTATATCGAAGAATATAGTAGTAATATAAAGGAGAATTATTAATTCGGGACCCAAAAAATAGTTTAATTATCAATTTAGGATTTGAAAGATGATTTGCCAATTCAAGATCCGAAAGATCAAATAATTCTCAATCGGATCTGATATTCAGTTCCTGGATTGAGAATTGTATGATCTTTCGGTTTTTGGATTGAGAATTTTTGTGATCTTTCAGATCCTGAATTGAGAATTAATCTTTCGGGTCCTGAATCGATAATTAAACTATCTTTCAGGTCCTGAATCGATAATAAAAATATTTAATTTCTGCATTCACTCTCTAAAATTATTTACTAATTATTATCAAGATTTGGCAAAATAGCATTCCCTCTTAAATTAAAATATTATTTATAAGGTTCAGATAAACATTACCTATATTTTCATGAAAATGTTGAATAAAAATAGTTAAAAGAAGTTTAAATCAATTCACAATTTACTCATATTCCTCTCTCTACATACCAGTAAATATTTAAATACCAGTGATTAAATTTTGAAACCAATAAAAAGGTATGTAGTTCAAATATTTAAATACCAGTGATTAAATTTTGAAAAAAAAATAATAAAATATAAATATAAGAGAATAGTTAATTAAATTACCCAAAATGACGGTAATTACGCTTTTACCCATGAAAACTTCAAATATTGGAAAAGTATCGAATTGACAATGCATAAAAAAGTGGGGCAAAAGAGAATAGCACATGGTGACCAACTTTGGCTCATGTGAAATAAAAGTTAATTAATTAAACTCGTTTTCTTAATTTGAATGCATACTTCATTGACCTTTGAATTTCAAATTTCTTGCATTTATGATTTTTAATTTATGTATGCTACCTACCTACCAGAGATTCAAGAAGCATCTCGCTCCCTCTTCTTTTTTTTTTTTTTTTTCCAATTATAGAGAAAACTTGAATTACAAGAACTTAATTAATTAGGTTAAATTCAATAATTTTGGTACAGGAAAGTAATTATTCGCTACATAATGTTGATGCTAATCAATAATTGAATACATATACGAACGATATATAATAGATGTATACACGAATGGTTCATGAAAAATACTCAAGATTTTGGTTACTTAGATGATCAAATATATTGATAATATTGTGTTGTTTTACGATAGATATACAATATCGGTACATGGTTGTATTAATGTTTCACATTGATTTGGAAAAATGGTACAAACTAATATATAATGTTTAACCATTATTTTTCTTATAAATCGATTTTGTAAGGAGATGAATGATATTAATAAGAGGGAGCTAGGTTAAATGGTCACACATTATGCATGTTCTAATTTTTTAAAATACCTTTAATTTATTATTACATTAACTCGTGAATATATTATATATCCGCGATTGGTATTGGATCGTTTCTGTATAAGGATCTTATTTATAACCAGCCCTAGAAGGTAAATTCCAGTAGAGTTTTTCCTGGTTTGTAGTGATCATTATATATATCTGATGTGGACTGGTAGTAGGCCTTGCTGGCGGACCACAAAGATGAGCTTGGTTTACTAATAGATTCGGCCATTAGTGGGTCTAGGTTGATTTTGAACCCTAAAAATAATTATTATCTTTTATAAATTTATATATATATAGGGAGCGGATCTAGTGAGAAAACTCTTAACGTAAGAAAGTGAGAAAGATGTTTGATTGCATTCACGACATTGCTTGATTGTATTAAGGTCGTTGCTTGATTGCAATGTTGCTTGATTGTGCTTTAGTTGTTGCTTGATTATTTTGTTGCTTGATTGCATTTTAGTTGTTGCTTGATTCAATATCAACCATTGATTTTTTTAGATCTGATGGACATGATTCATTCTTTTTCTCACATGGGAATTTTTTTACATGATCCATCATCTTTATATATATATATATATATATATATATATATATATATATATATATATAGTAATGATCATATGTTATCCATTTTCTAGATGTTATATGAGACCAAATCTCAACCATTTATTTTATCAATCTAACGGTTATTAAATAATAAATTAATTTTTAATTTTAATTTTAATTTTTAAATATAAATTAAGGGTATATTAGGTAGATTAGGTAATTAATTTATATTATTCTCTTTCATTAACCAATCACACGTTGTTTCTTAGTTTTCCTTCTCTCATCATTTTTCTCTCTCCTCTATAATTCTTATAAAACTTTAAATAATCATAATTTTTTTAATTTGAATTATTTTTTCACTTATTATATATCAAATTAAAGATAATTTAATTACCTTTAAACGAAATTCCTTTTGCATATGTTAGGAATAAGACAATTGTAGCAAAATCAAATAATGTAATAGCTAAAACTAAATAATGTAACATAATAATAAGAATAATGTAATAATGTAATACTAATAAAGAGAATTACAGATTGATGAATAAAGAGAACTATTTGTTTTTTTTTTCGGCAAGAAATCAGACATTAATAATGTAATATACAGTGAACACATAATGTACAAATCAATCGATATACAATGCACCATTCAGACTTTTATCAACGTCATGCAACCGCAAAAAAAAAAAGACATGAATAATATAATATGCAGTCAAATAATGTAATATACAATCATTACATAATGTACCACTCAGTCAATATATAATGTATCATTCAGACAACTCTTTGATCTATATCATGCAACCACAAAAAATACATACATGAATAATGTGCATACGGTTGAATAATGTACTATAAAGCCGATATATAATGTACCACAACACATATAGTACCATTCAGGCAACACTTTGATCGATATACTGCAACGCAAAAAAAAACAGATATGAATAATGTAACACTCATGTGACACATAATGTATCACTCAGTCGATGCATAATGTATCATTCATGCAACAATTTGATCTATATCTTGCAACCGAAAAAAACAAACATGGATAATATAATACAAAGACGACACATAATGTAGCACTCGAACACCTTTTTTATGTATAAAATGCAACCGCAATTGTGAAATCAATATTTTCCCCATATTTTATACGAACAACATCGAAATTAAGTAAATATACTATATCATTACATTATTCTCTATATTATGGTACATTATTTAGCTTTACCTATTATATTATTTAGTTTTACTTCGATTATCTTATTTTGAACATATGTAATAGGGATTTCGTTTGAAAGATAATTAAATTATCTTTAACTTGATATATAGTATGTAAAAAATAACTTAAATTGAATGAGTTATGATTATTTAAAATTTTATAAGAATAATAGAGGAGAGAGCATATTGATAACGTAACATTGGATTGGTTAATGAGAAATAATAATACAAATTAATTACCTCATTATCCTTATTATATATTTAATCATTAAAATCTAAACTTAATCTTATCCATCCAAATTCAAATTGGAAGGTTTTATTTTAGTCTCATATAACATAGGAAAGCTAGGTAACCATATAATGCAACCCTATATATATCTTCATATATTAAGATTCCATCACTCATTAATATTTTCATTATTTAAAGTTGGTATTTAGTATTCATTTTGGATATTATCGAAAAGAGCTGAATTTTGAGACATGTTTATTATGAATTATGATGTTGGAGTTTCTTTGTGAAAAATATTTTTGACTTGGAATTTATGTATCTTCGTATTTCATCCAATCCAAATGCAGGTTAAAAACTAACAAAAGTTGATTACATTTTTGGTTTTCTTATAATTTGAATATTGTTCAAATTATTTTTAGAAATCTAATACGATAGCGATACAGTATTCAGACTCATGATCAAATTGGTCATAGACAAAGTGCACCACTACGTGTTTCGAGGGCATGGACCAAAATCTCCTTTGGGTAATATATATGGAATGCAGTTCAAAGTTTGTATTAATATGAAAATGGACATAAAATAAAAGGCGACAAAGAATAATATATCATTTTCTGGGTGGACTGTAGCGTAGTGATTGAGGTTGGAATATATCATTGTGATTGGCTGATCAAAAGGAAAGAGCAATCTTTCACATTCCCTCTCAGAAATGGTGGATTATGATTTTTACTTTGTATTCTGATCATAATTCGTTTGTTATTTTTACTAGGAAATAAATAATATGTATATAGGTTTGAAACTTTTTTTATGTAGAGTTCGAACGAAATTCATTTTTGCACTTGAAGAATTTTAGAATTTGTGTTCCGATTGAAATATAAAATAATGTATTTTATAAATACATAATTTTGCTAGGCTAAAATACATCCTTTTGTTTCCGATTGAAATTCTATGTGAAAACTATAAATCGATTAGGAATACAGCTTCTGAAAGAAATTCTTTTAAAAAAAAAAAAAATAGATTCCATTTAGATTCCACTCTATTGTCTCATTTAAGTGTTTGCCCTGCTGACAAAATTTTTTAACTTGTGTTCTTCAATCCTTTACCTATTCGAACCAACTACTTGCTCAAGTTTGATTGATTCTATAATTTAATTTTTACTGATTAATTATGAGTGTTATCTGCTTTTTTTAATCGTTTTTTTTTTTTTGGTGAATTCAAAGACCATATAACTTAAAAGAATATATTTATGGATTTGTTTATTCGTATCTTTTGTAAGTAGATGTTGTATCTTGAAATATAGGTCGGTAGGTGAAGGATCGGGTAGATTGGAGCTTCAATGAATGAGCTACTTGGCGAAATTTAGTTAATTGGTTCAACAATCTTCCCTTTTTAGTCAATCAATTTTCTTTTAGATGCCACTACTAATGAAACCAATTACTAATAGTCATCGATAATAACAAATAATTTGACTTACAATCCTCTAATCCAACACATCATACTCATGAAATTCGTGTAGGGCTGATAAATTTGTGAAATAATAATGATGGGTTCATTTTGTGTTTTATTGTATTTAAATTTGTTGTTTATAGTTTTGAGAGTATACAACGAAGAAAGTAGAGAATAAAACCAAACACCAAAATGTAGATTACGAAGACTTACTAGAAATGGTGTAGCGAGTGAATGAAACACGTTCAATCTTCTATAATTTCGCAAGTGAGGTGTGATTTCTTGGTTTCGTCCGGTCATTAATAACTTGATTATTTTTAGATAAATAGTAGAGATAAAAACAACGCCAAATATTGCTCCATTTATGCAATGTTCTTCAATTCTCATAAAATACAATATTTTTTTATAATTTTATTAAGAAATATTCATATCAATTAACATATATTATCCAATCCAATCAGAATTTTGATACAAAACTTCCAATCAGAATCTGATACAAAACTTTCGCATGCTCAACACATAGAATTCAAATTTAATAATTCTTAATCCAAACTCAATATTATTGTGCAAATTTGCATCTATTTATCGTGTCTTACGAAAAACTAACAGCCCTACTTATGCTTTTGAAGTCTAAAATCATAATCACACACGAAGATCCAAGTATTAGACTCGGGTACAAGGTTTCTTCCAACACAGATTATTAACAAAAAACAATGTTTCTCCACAGAGATAATTTAAGGATGAAAATAGATTCAACATCGGACAAAAAAAACAAACATAGTAGATAAGTTACAACAATCATGTAATGGATGCAAGCACATTCACACCGAATAAAGGTAACCATACTTGTAGTACACAGAATAGAATCCCAAAAAAAACAATAAACGCAACACAAGACAACCATTAGAACAACAAACTCAGTCAACTTAAAAAATCCACAGTAAAGAGAACTTTACTCAAGTAAGATCATCTTCCTCAAACTCTTTCGCCTTCAATGCCTCCTTCACTCTTAATAGAAGTGTTGTCTTCCAAGCATCCTATGAAAGAACGGAAAATCTTACCGATTTGAAGATTTTGGAATAGAGTATGCAGGCAAGCAGAGCTATTTATTAATGGTTGGGTTCAATCAGAATATTCATGCTAATATCACTCTTTGCCTGATGAGCTTAAGCAGCTTTCGTTCATATATCGGATGCTAGATTTTCAGTGATGGCAAATAGATCTCGAGTTGAACAACAATGTCGAAATAAGTATCAAGCATCGTAGCTTGGCAGCATTATAGGAATGATGTGCACTCTCAAGACTAGGTTCTCTAGTAGTGAACTATACTTCTTAGAAACCAGAGTAGTCTCGACTGCTTTCATCTGTGAACAATGACATATCTTTAAGTTCATCTTTCCCAATCCTCTTTCTTTATCTCTATTTCACTTTCTCGAGTTCCCTCAAAAAACAGTGGTGTTGAAGGAACAAAAATTTCTTACATGCAAAATGAAAATGCACAGATCTGATTATTAACTAATGCCCAAGGCAAATAGAAGGCCAAGCGCAGCTGAAGCACCATAGTGAGAAATCATGGTCCAAAAATACTAAATTAAAGAAGTAGATCAGCAATTAGCACAGGTTAATAAGGACATAAAAGCGTAAGGTCTTTTAGGTCATGTGCAGATAGTCCAGGTAGGAAGATTCCTAGATGTGAACCTTTCCCACTTCTTGGTAAGGTTAAGGTGGGAAGAGATTTATGACGAGACAAGCAGCACGTATTAAAAAAAGATTGAAAACTTCTCCAAAATCAAGTTCAAAGAAATTAAAATACTCTTACCAGCTGGGTCATGCTATCAAACTTCTTGACAGCATCAGTGAATTTAGCAACATCTTCCTCATCAACTGCAGCCGCTAAATCCTGTAATGAACATATTTACCAAAACAAATTATCAACTTTTAGTGGGTTTTGATACTCGATTTAGGTTTAAACAAGTTAAATAACCATAGTTAACTTTCTATTTTATGTCATATGAGAGGCATTATACACTAGTGTACGTTTTTGAAATTCATAGATACAAAAGGAGCATTTGAAATAGTCAAGGAAAGATAAGATGAATAAATAAAAGAAAATACATCAAAGTCGATCAATTTTCTAGCACAAGAACGAAAAAGTTGACCAACTCAGCAGTGCATGAAAAATAGTTGACTGACTTCCCAGTAAAGCAGCTTCTTGACTCAAAAGATCTTACTCCAGATAACTTTCTTGCAACAAAGCATGCTTCTTGACTCAAAACATCATACTCCAGATAACTTTCTTGCAACAAAGCATGAAAGTCGGCCTAACTCAGATGTATTTTTGGCATGCCAACATGAAGTTGGCTGACTTTCGGAGGTAACCTGATGCAGAAGTCGGTCGACTCAACTGCCGATTTAGGCATTACTTCTGTCTTTATGGCCAGATTTCTTTGATTCTGTAGCCTACATCTCCCCTAAATATATAGTTTTTCCTTTTTCATTAGTTTCAAATAGTTTATGATAGAGTTTGCTAGAGATAAATTTTGCAATATTGTGGATTTTCAACAAGTAGAAGATTTGTTTCAATTCTAAGAAGTTGAAGTTTTATTCTCTCGTTTTTTTGTTTTTACTTTATGCATTTATGATTATAGTTATTCACGTTTCACATATTTACAATTTCAGCAATTAATGGTTATTGTTATTGAGTAGGTAATGTTTATGGTTTTGATTTTGTTTAATTAATGTATTTGTCAAATTTCTGTCTAGCTAAATGTCTCGTTGGATCCTGAGGTAAATTTATCTAAGGATTTCAGGCTACGGCTCCTTTAGACTTAATTAACCTATCTCTTTAGTAGTCTTAATTGGAAATTTTCTGACTTCTTTTTAACATGGTAGTAATTAGAAGTGAGATTCACTAAATTCATCTTCAATAACTTGTTTTTGAATCTAGAATATGTTCTTGCAAGTGTAGTTGTCCCGAACTAGGAAATCATAGAGATTCTATTGCTATGCTTCTAAGAGACTCAAACAGTTATAGAATTTAGCAATCAGTATCAGAGCATGCCATGCTCTAACCTAGAATGATCTAATGCATTTTTGAACTCTTGTTTTTGGAGAATTAAATTGGTAATTACTTATTAGGAACCAATGTTTGGAAGAACTTAGATAGTACATTCACCCTAATAATTATATTTCTTTTAATCTCAATTTATTTGTTTGTTTTGTTTTCATTCGCGAGAAAAACCAACAAATTTAACTTTTACTTATCCAGACAAACAGATCTAGAATTTGGGTTAATTAAATTGTAGTTTGGTGCTTGATCACCAAAGTACATTACACATAATATATCACCTCAAGTATACAGCTCAACAGTGAGCAAGGTATACATTGTATCTCTTCTAAGTTCAACCAGAAAATTCAAGTATTAAGTTTTATCTTATCAATCAAGAGCAAAAGTTTAAGGATATTAAAAATCAATTTGCTAACAGTGGAAGATGCGCGCATATATAAAAGTAAAAGAAAAAGGAGGAAAAAAAAAAAAAAAAAGGTCACTCTTAGAAGCCATGACATACCGCAAGCAATTTGTATTCCCGTGTTCCAGAAAATGTAGGATCCAATTCCTAAATATACAAAGAAATTGCAAATCTTTCAATCATAGATCCAAAATATAGAGCAGTAAATATGAACAGAAGCAAGACACACCTGGTATCTCTCTAATGCTTTGTTAATCGCAACAACATCAGCCTTACAAAGCTGACAAATACCAGCATTAAGAAGGTGCCCTTTAACTCCATATTTCAGCAAGTTATTATTGAGACTCTGCCGTGCTATATCTTCATATATATCAATAGACTTTTGATATCTGAGAAAATGTGCAAACATGAAGCTTGAACCACAAGAGCTAAACCTTATCAAATAAAAAATATTATGCCTTAAAAGCATAGCATAAAATATATTAAACACTTTCTTCTATTAATTTGTTAGATCTCTAAGTTCACTTTTTTAAGAGATACTATAAATCTTATTAGGCATTCAAGGCTTCTAATGTATTCAGTAAGTTTTCCAGCATGAGATCTTAAAAAATCCTCAGGCTATCGATAACATGTTAAGTTCTTAAAAGTTATTGGAAACCAAAACTCATTGTAAAGGTCGTGAAAGATTCTTCAATTCTGACTCATTTAACTGCAAATTGTTCATAATATAGTCAAACACCATCTTTATACATTTAATTACAGCTGACTTGTAAAACAGGAATAGGAAAGGCAAAGCCTAGAAAACAAAACTTTGCAAATAATAATTGCAAGCTCACAGCCTCACATAAATCAAAGGTTTGGGTATAGCCTTAGCAGCAGATTAAGTGAAACTTATTTTCAAGATGATTAATTCAACTTTAAGAATTTGATATTAACCAAATTTGCACTAATTGCCAGCAAAGAGGATAAAAGTGTGGGGTGGGGGAAGTACCAGCAGCAGGTAATTCATTCTAGTGGGTCAAGATATTTCACTCCTATCTATGCATAAATCAAAGAAAGACGAGAGTTCAACACAACAATTCATAAGTTATATGAATAGGAAAGGGAAAGAAAGGCAGAATTAGTTAACAAATATATATATATATGCATGAACAAAATGAAAATACATACAACAATTGCTGATGGTTTTGTCTTAACATATAATGCAGCGAGCACAGGCAAACTTAACTGTTCCAGTTGAGCAGCAAACTGAGCAACTTTTTGTCTGCATTGATTCGCCGATGTTGTTACTTCTTCACTTTGGAAGAGATCAGCAGCTCTTTCATAGTAAAGAATAGCCTGCTCCAAGTTCTGTTCTTGCTCATACAATTCAGCTATTTCCTGCAGACATATTTCCAGTTATTTTCATAATAGTTGCAAACTAAAATATTAGATATTATCATCAAATCAATGATTAGATATAATGTTCAACACCATCACTGACAGGACCATACGAAAGCAGAATAAGTTCTTCATCGTTATCAAAAAATAAGGAGCAAAATTTGATTGCTAATGATAATGAAGGATTTGTGTTTCCCAATATACACATATATTTTTATGGTTTTTACCTTGTAATATCTGGCAGCCATATTAAGCCTTCCAATTTCAAGAAATAGATTTACAGATTGCTCGAGACATGATATTGACTCTGCAAAATACAGATGCCTGTTATTTCTATATATCCAAGTAGAAATGAAATGACACTATAAGAGAAGAGGAGAATAACATCCAATAAAATGGATTAATTATCCTTGCAGAAACTTTCAGTAGCACTACAGTTGAGAAGCAAACACCAGAAAAGATACCTTTTATATTGGACTTTTTGTAGCAATGGGCAGCATCAGCATATGCATTAGCAGCTTCATGCTTGCTATCCAACTGGAAACATAGTAACAAAACATATTTAGAGCACTGCAAAAGAGAAGTGACGACAAAAAGGTAACCTTGTCACAAAGCACCAGCCATAATCCTACAGGAACTTACCTTCAAGTGGCAGTTAGCCAGCTTAACATTCACCGCTCCAGCCTGATCCCCTGATAAAGAAAGCTATACTTTTATACAGAACCAAAAGGGTTGTTTCGACATTATTCACATGTGCAACAACAACTAAAACTCCAGCAATATTAATTGTTTCTGTTAGTTTCATCAAGATAACAGCTTGTAATATAAATCAAGAATTACTGAAGCTCACCAAACTCCAACTAATAACCATCACTCACAAGCAATAAACATAACAGAAATCTGATGAATTTGGCATTATTATATGTTATATGTATTAAAGGTTGCAAAACTATAAACGAGGTGCATCACTGGGAATTCCATGCACAGACCATGATGCATCTTGTACAAAGAAAGCCAGTAGACCTTGATTCTTATAAATTTCCTTTATATTTGGGGGGGAAAAAAACACAAATTAACCCTCGGAAGGTATAATTAAGAAATTTACCCCTTGAACTGGATTCGCATTTTCCACAATTCAATAACGCAACTTCTCTAGGTCTAAAACTTTAGAAGTACCGAAAGGAGTAAATGTAAAAGAGCGCAACTCATTCCGCACTTAAATTAAGATCCGAAAGTATGAGTTACAGTAATCTGATAATGATCCATCAAAATTCCGAAGTATTATCAATCATCCAGAGCAATTTTCTTCTCTACTAATCAATCCCGAGTCTCGACGAAGGAAAAAGGAAACAATAATACCAAATCAAACAACACAAAATCGAAAACTATAAGTTCATCGATCAATTTGGAAATGAGCATGAAGATAGAAAGCAGAATCGGTTACATGATTTGGCAAGCTTAAAGGAATTGGCAGCTTTATCGAACAAATCGCCGGCGTCTTCATATTTGGAGCCGAAAAAGCCCCAGCCATTGAGCTTCTTCTCGGCTTTCTTCTCGAAATCTTCGCCTTTGGCGAGGTGATCCGTCATCGTGTGTTTTCCTTTCTCGCTTCCAATTGAAGAAAAATCTATGTTGAATGAATTGAATTTGTGCGATTGTATTTGTCTACAGCATTTCTTGTTGACCTTTTGACTAGACAAAAAAAAACACGCAGTTGATGTAAACTCCTTCAAACTTTTGGGTTTGAGGGCTTTAGAATATGAAGTCTTGCAACGAATTGTTAATGTTTTACTTGGTATTTTTATCAGGTAAAGAATATTCTTTTAGACTACAAATAATTTTTGAATTAAAAAATAAATAAAAAATTGATACATTTTTTGTGAATCGGGCAATCTTCAACACTTGAGAAACCCACAACATACTGATTTATCATCATTGCTTGGACACTTGGCCGGTGCTTTTTTTTTCTTTTCTTTTTTACATAATTTTAATAATTTATTATTTAAATAATTATTTTACTTGGCCAATTTGCTAACTTTTTTATTGGACTTCCAAAAATATGTTTACTGCAATAATAATTGTAATAAATAAATATGAAATTTATAATTTATGTACTTGTAACTTAGATTTTTATGTATTGTCTTGTATTGTGCTATTCTATATTTTATTTTGTTCTAATTGTTGTAATTAAGTAATTATAAATTTTTAGTGTATAATTACAAATTCAACATATTTTTAATCTATATATAATATTGAAATAGAAAAAATAAATAATATGTTAATTAAAAGATTAGGTTGTGTTGGTCATTGATGTAAGATGTAAATAATATTTGGTCGTAATTTATTTAGTGGATGAATAAAATTAAATATTTTATTAAATGATTGGGTCATGAACCGGACGATAATCTTATGTCCGTCATATTTGTAAGTTTCTTTTTTTAAAATGACAAATAATTAACCAAAAAATAGAAAATTTAAATTAACTCAAATTACTTTTGTTATGACTCAAAAATGAACAAGTCCATTTGTCAAGTCCATCAAAGAAGAAGAACCCAAAAGAATATATTTCGGAGCTCGAGCTACGAGTCTCGAGCTCGAGGAGATGCATCTCGAACTCGAACAAGGAACCATGAAGTTCGAGCTACTTTTGGATTAGCATGAAAACAGCTTGTCATAGAGAAGCGCGTCGGTTCGAGGAGCTGCTTCGAATGAAGCAATGCGACTTCCCACAAGAATCACATTCTTGTATTTACTTTCTATAAATACAATTGTAATTATGAGACCAACACATTCAATTTCAAGCAATAAATACAGCAATAAAAGTTTGGTATTCGAGCTTTATTTACAATCAAGCATTTATTTCAATTGTCTTGTGTATTTCTATTCCAAATTTATCTAGTACTCTTATTTAAAATAGCCTCTTAAAAATCCACTATTAACAATTGGCGCTAGAAGGAAGGCCAGATAAGAAAGAAAAATAATATGGAACACAGTACCGGAAACAACGCCAACCAGTCATTCGGACGCGGAGTTTTCCGACTGAGCTCAAACGTCGTGAAGACGAGCTTCGAACTCTCCAGGCGGAGAACAGAAGGGTCACCGAAGAGGCTGAAGCTCTTCGGCAACAACTGGCCCTGATCAATGACGACAACGAGGGCCAAAGCGAAGCCCAGTCCAGAGCTCATCAAAACAGAGACGAGGGGGGAGACGAAGAACCCCCTCCCGAGGATGAAGCTGCCTCTAGAGCTCGGACTGAGCCTGTTGATAGCCAGGCTCCGACCGAGGATGGGGAGTCCCGAGAAAAGATAAAATTGCTCGAGAGACATCTCGAGCAAATGCAGAAATTCATCTCCCTTATCCCCGGAGCACCAACTCCTCCGAGGAATATACCACTGGAGAGCTACGCCGAGTCTCCCTTCACTCGAAGGATCTCGATTGTACAGATTTCTTCTCGTTTCACTATGCCGAACATAAAGGCATATAGGGGTGTAAATGAGCAGAGCTACTCGTGAGCTACTCAGAGATCGACTCGAAAAAAGTTCGATCGAAATTCGATCGTTTAATAAACGAACCGAGCTCGAGCTTCGAACCGAGCTCGATAAAATTAACGAACCAAACTCGAGCTTTGATATGTTCGGTTCGCCAGGCTCGCGAACATGTTCGAGATCGAGCTCAATTCGAGCTCGATCTCAAACATGTTCGCGAGCAGGCTCGTTAAGCAGGTTCGCGAGCAGGTTCGTGAATAGGCTCGTTTAAGAGATCGCGAGTATGCTCGTTAATAAGCTCGTGAATAGGCTCGTTTTTATCTAAATTTTAATATTATTATATTTCTCTATTTCTATACTTTTTATTATTATATAATTATATTTCATATTTGTTTGATAATACTATATCTATATGTCTATAAATAAAAATAATATGATTAAACAAACTATACCATATAAAAAACTTAATTTATATAAAAATTAAAATAAATATTAAATTAGGAATGAAAATTACTTATATGAGTGATAATTATATCAAATATAATTTCTTAGATATATGTGATTTTATAGTTTCACTTAATCAAATTAGTTAATTTCATTTAAAAATTGAAACAATCTATTTTATGAGAAATATATGTTATTTGTAAATCTAAGAGAAATTTAAACAAACAATATATTATTATTGAATTAATAATGTTTGTATATACTTTTAAATTGTAATATATTTGAAAAAATGAATACATTGTGGAAATAAGATAAAAATATTTAATTAAAAGAAACTCATAAGTTATATTATCAATACACAAATATTAATGTATAATAAGTTTATAAAAACAATTAAATCATAATACTTTTGTTAAAATGTATATATAATGGAAAAGCAAGATATAATTATATAATTAAAACAAACTGTTGGGAAATTTGGCTAAGTTTCCCTTCCCCAGTAGCTACTTGCTT
>JAPKLW010000731.1:147761-198791 GCA_026898455.1 Plectranthus barbatus
TACGTATTTTCCGCTGCCAAAGTATACCCTGATATCCGGGACCAACACAAACTCTTTAACTTATAATTATTCAATATAAAAAAATTAATGTGTAAACTATATTACTGCATAATATATGATATATCTATTAAAATAATTAAATCATAATACTTTTGCTAAAATGTATTGATAATGAAAAACTAAGATAAAAATATATAATTAAAAATTAAAATAAACTCCAAAGTTAGTTACTCAATATTCAAATATATATGAATAATATATGTATGTAACTTATTAAATCATAAAGTAGGAATAAAAATATAGTTAAAACAAACTCCTAAGTTATAATCACTATATCTATGTCACATTTTAAAAATTTATTAGTATAACACTTGTGCGTGCGCGAAGATTATATTTAATTAGGATCGAAATTAATTTTTATATTTAATATTAATTATTAATTTTAATGTTTTGTTTGACAAACAATATATATTTTTATTATAAAGAAGTTAATAAAAATTAGTCATTTTAATATATAGAAAGAAGTTATTTATTTTATTTTTATTTTAAAAATATAAGTATTATTGTAATTTAATGACTTTAGATTAATAGAATTAAGTCATTTATACGTCACATCTAATTATTTTATTATTAATAAATATAAAACTAATAATATAAATAAAAAATATAATTAAATTAGATAAATAAAAATAATAAATACTAAAATCAAAATAGCAAAGCTTAGATAGGGTTTTCAATTTATGTATCATTCCCCCATTTCTCTGCCTCCCTGCGCCGCCATTGTTGCCTCCCTGCTTCTCGCCTCCATTGAGCTGCCATTGTTACCCTCGTGCTGCGCAACATCGTCGATGTTGTCCATACAGTTTGTCTTCACTTCTTCCTCTGCTCCTGTCGCCGTAGGTCCTCCCCTAGTGACGCCCCATCTCGGCCGCCACCTCATCCCATTTGACCGGTGCCGCCCATCAGCCCCTGAGAGTCATGAGTAATATCTTTACTGTTGCTTCTTTTATGTTTATTTGGGACCGAGTAATCATTTTATTCAAATTTTTTATATATTGTCTTCTTGCTATTTTCTCCAATAAAATTTTTATATATTGTCTTCTTTGATCAAGACCAACGGGTGATTTCGAATTTTGAAATGTGTTGCCTATTGAAAAATGATGTGGTTAGGACAGAAAAACATCACATTGATGCTTCCCTGTGATGGAGCTCATGTAAATGTGTGGATTGTTACAATTCTTATATCTCTGATACTCAATAATGCAAATCTTATTGTTGGAGCTTATTTAAATTTTATTTTTGAATACAATAAAACTTTGCATCTATTTAACTTGAAGATTCTGCATACAAGGTTTGAGAAGTAGTTCATTATTTTGGAGTTGATTAATGGCTGTAGATATTGATCTGTTTTGCAAGTTCTTAAATTCATCTTTTGTTGCAGTAATATCTCATCCCTTGCAGTGAACTTCTCAAATACAAGAATTAAATGTGTGCAAGAGATTGACATCGAGGACTTGTGGATTGAAACGGTTGACGATTGAAATTTGGTGTTGTTTGTTTGGAGCTAATGGATGAACTTGTGAAAAACTTAATTTGTTTGGAGAGTTGAGTTTACTATTATTGAATGATTTTACATTTTCAATGTATTTGATGTACAGGGCGTTTGTATTTGAAATTTATAATCTTTGTATTTTATCATTTCAACTTTTGCAATTTATTGAAAAATAAACTTTATATAGATAAACGAGCTCGAACCGAGCTTAAACTCGAGCTTACGAGCTCGAACCGAGCTCAAATTCGAGCTCACGAGCTTGAGTTCGATAACAAGATCGATAAGTGCTCTGGCGAACCGAGCTCGAGCCGAGCTCGAGTCAAACTCGAACTTTTACAGTCGAGTTCGAACTCGAGCTCGAGCTCAAAAACTAAAATTTTCTTCGAGCTCGAACCGAGATCGAACACCATATATTTCGAACGAACCGAGCTCGAGCAGCTCACTACTCGACTCGACTCGGTTCGATTACACCCCTAAAGGCATATGATGGGAATACCGACCCGGACGAATTCATCACACTATACAAGATGAAGATGCAGACCGCAGTGATCCCTGATCATCGGCGCGAAGCCTGCATGTGCAAAAGTTTCGGGGCGTGCATGGACGGACCAGCCATGCAATGGTTCATGCATCTAGCCCCGAACTCCATTTCTTCGTTTGCCGAGCTGAACGGCTCCTTCGTTCAGCATTTTTCCAGCAGCCGAAGAACGCAAAAGAGGTCGGATGATCTTTACTCCGTCATCCAGAAAGAGAACGAATCTCTTCAAGATTTTTTGAAGAGATTCAATTCGGTAAAAGTGACCATCCCGAACTGCCTCGAAGAAACAGCAGTTGCAGCATTCAAAAAGAGGCTCAGAAGAAACTCTAGTCTCTTCTGGAAATTGGTCAAGTATCCCTGCTCGACCATGGCAGAAGTATTATGCCGAGCCAAAGCTCAAATTCAACAGGAGGTCGAAGAGGAGAACTTCGGCCAGAGAAACAAGAGAAAGGCACCAGCCCACCAATCTGATAAGAAAAGTGAGGCACGGAGCAACAATCGGTACCAACCCTACCCTGCTCGAACGGAATCATCCAAGCAGGGGATGAAGGTGGTATCCAACGCCCCTCAAGGGGAGTCACCAATACCTCTCCGAACTGTTGTTCGAGAGATGCAAAAAATTGGAAACGAGGTCCGCTGGCCTCGGAGAATGATGACAAATCCCGAGCTCAGGGATATGTCCCTCTACTATGATTTTCATTAAGACCACGGCCACAAATCCGAGGACTGCAGAGACCTCAAAAGAGAAGTTGATCGACTTCTCGCCGAAGGACTCCTAACATGCCCAAAACCCGCGGACAAAAAAAGGGTTTGGACAAGGAACAAAAAGAATGGCCGAGGTCAAAATAAAAAAAAATAAGACCCCGGCCACAGGGGCTAACAAACAACCACTCCCCGAAGAGCCGAAGTAGCCAGAGATTGAACGGGTCATTAACGTTCTCACAAGGGGCTCCTCAATCATCGGTTCATCTTGGAATACGGCCAAAAAACATTGCCGGGAGATGATGAATCAACCCGTTCAACAAATCGAGGCATCCCCTCTCGAGGTATGTTTCGGGGACGAGGACGAGCTTGAAGCTCGTCACCCTCACAATGATGCACTCGTCATCACCTTAATGATAGCAAATTGCCAAGTCAAGAGAATCCTCATTGACACCGGCGCCTCCTCGAACGTCATTTTCCTCAAGACGCTGCGAGGTATGGGAATCTCACAGAAAAATATAGTCGACAACCCAATAACGCTCGTTGGGTTCAGCGGGGAAAGGTTGGATTCAATCGGTGAAGTGACACTACCAGTGTTCGCCGAAGGAATAAATTTGCCGACCCGTTTCCAAGTCGTCGACGCCCCTTCCGCATACAATGTATTAGTAGGACGACCCTGGATACATGCGAGGAAGGCGGTACCTTCTTCCTATCACCAGATGATAAAATTTCCCACTCCTTGGGGAGTTCGAACCATCCGAGGTGATCAATTGGCAGCAAGGAGCTGTTACGAAAAACGCTCCGAACAGTACACACGATTGAGGCCGAGCAAGTGGAAGGAAGCTCGGAAATCTCAATCAACCTCGACGATCCTGTTCGAACAACTTTCCTCGGAGAAAGATTGAATGACGAGCAGCGAGAAGAAATGCAAGATCTTCTTGTTCAAAATCGGGAAAATTTTGCGTTTTCACATTCTGACATGCCAGGGATCGATCCCTCGATCATCTCGCACAGACTACATGTGGATTCGAAATTTAAACCCATACAGCAAAAACGAAGAAGATTTGCACCAGAACGAAATGAGGCAATCGCCGAAGAGGTCCGAAACATGCTCAAAGTCGGATTCATTAGGGAAGTTAAGTATCCTGAATGGTTGGCAAACGTAGTGGTTGTAAAAAAGAAAAATGGCAAGAATCGAGTTTGTGTGGACTATACGGACCTGAACAAAGCCTGTCCGAATGATCCTTTTCCACTTCCACACATTGATCGATTGGTCGATGCAACCGCGGGCTTCGAAATCCTGAGCTTTATGGATGCCTTTTCGGGATACAATCAAATTAAAATGTATCCCTCGGATCAAGAAAAGAGAGCTTTCATGACAAATCAAAGGATCTACTGTTACAAAGTTATGCCCTTCGGCCTCAAGAATGCCGGTTCGACCTATCAAAGATTAATGAACCGCATGTTCGAGCATCAGATTGGTCGAACAATGGAGGTGTATATAGATGACATCTTGGTGAAGTTAAACTCGTTCGATGACCATCTTCGGCATCTGACCGAGACTTTTCAGATATTAAATCAATTCAACATGAGATTGAATCCGACGAAATGTATCTTCGGTGTTTCTTCTGGAAAGTTTCTTGGATACATAGTGAGCCGACGAGGAATCGAAGCCGATCCACTCTAAATCAAAGCAATCCAGAACATACAACCACCGAATAACGTGAAGGATGTACAACTAATGATCGGCAAACTAGCAGCGATCAACATATTCGTAGCACGGTACTCGGACAGAACAAGCCCTTTCTTCTCCTTATTAAGGAAGGCCAAAAATTTCGAATGGACGAAAGAATGTGACGAAGCACTCGCTTCTATCAAACGGTATCTAACTCAACCTCCCGTCCTCGCTAAAGCCGAACATGGAGATGAATTACAATTATACATGGCCGTCTCCGAAAAAGCTATAAGTGGCGTCCTTGTTCGAGAAATAGATGGGAACCAACACCCCATCTATTATGTAAGCCGAACACTCCTTGATGCTGAAACGCGGTATCCAGCCTTGGAAAAACTCATCCTTGCCTTGGTTATGGCTTCAAGAAAATTGAGGCCTTATTTCGAATTGCATCAAGTAAAGGTTATTTCATCATTCCCAATTCGACATGTTCTGTCCAAACCGGACTTATCTGGAAGAATGATGAAATGGGCTATCGAGCTTGGAGGCTATGGTCTGCAATTCGAGCCACGAAATACAATAAAATCACAAATACTGGCCGACTTCATAGCAGACTACACTCCCGGACTACAAGTTATGGCCGAAGTCGAGCTCGGATCAACTTCAAATATCTTAGAATTCTGGATCCTTGCTATAGACGGTTCCAGTAATTCTAGGGGGAGTGGAGCCGGGATATTACTCATATCCCCCGAAAAATGGGTGATCAAAAGGGCAATACACTTCGAATTCCGAACAACAAATAATATCGCAGAATACGAGGCATTGATTGTCGGGCTACATCTAGCATTAGATCTCAGAGTACGGAAGTTAAAAATAGAATCCGACTCACAACTCGTCGTCAATCAAGTACGAGGCGAATTCCAAGCTCGAGATGCTAGAATGTTAGCATATCACGAGCTAGCAAAAGAGCTCGAATCAAAGTTCGAAGCGGTAGAAGTCTCGCACATACATCGGGAAGAAAATTCGCATGCCGATGCATTGGCAAATTTAGCAGCGGCTGCAAGCTCTTTTGGAACTCAAACTATACCTATGACGGTCGCACTCTGGCCAGCCACAAGAGATCGTGAGTTTGAGCCGATGGAAGTATGCCCGACAAACGAGGCTCCAGAATCTTGGATGTCCCCAATCATAAAGTATATTTCCGATGGAGTTCTGCCACAATCAAAACCTGAAGCAGCTCGGTTAATACGAAGAGCAGCTCGATTCTCTATCCTTGATGGCCAATTATATAAAACATCCTTTCAAGGTCCCTTACTAAAATGCGTATCCGAAGCAGATTGCATCTCGGTATTATCCGAGATCCACTCTGGAAGTTGTGGAAATCACTCTGGTACAAGAAGCCTAGCCCACAAAACGATAACGGTAGGATTCTATTGGCCGACCTTGAAAAAGGATGCCGAGGAAGTTGTTCGAAAAGGCAACAACTGTCAAAGGTTCGCGAATTCGACACACTTACATGCCGAACCTCTTCATTCGAACACCCCGGCGTGGCCATTTTGTCGTTGGGGAATCGACATTGTGGGAAAACTACCAAAGGCAGCTGGACAAAAAGAATATTTAGTAGTTGCTACGGACTACTTCACGAAGTGGGTTGAGGCCGAGCCCCTTTCCAGAGAACGAGATACCGAGATGATCAACTTCGTATGGAAGAATATAGTTTGTCGGTTCGGTTTACCTCGAGAAATCATAACCGACAATGAACGCCAATTCACCAGCAAAAAATTTAAAGATTACTGCGAAACGATCGGAGCTCGGCTATTGTTTTCCACACCGAGATACCCTGAAGCAAACGGTTTGGCCGAATCATCTAACAAAACGATCATCAACATTCTGAAGAAAAAACTATCGGCCAAAAAATCAGCTTGGGTCGAAGAGCTTCCGGCCGTATTATGGGCCTACTGAACTACATATAAAACCGCAACAGGAGAATCCTCTTTCTCTCTTGCATTCGGAGTCGAGGCCGTGTCCCCAATTGAAGCAATTCAAGGTAGCTCGAGGGTCGAGCTATTCAACGAAGAGCAAAACAAAGAAAAACTCTTCGATTCCCTCGAGCTGCTTGATGAAAGGAGAATGGAAGCCTCGGGACGAATGACTAAACTTCAGAGGAGTGTGGAAAAATTCTACAACAAGTCGGTTCGTCTAAGTTCATTCCAAGTCGGGGATTGGGTTCTTCGGCAAGTCTTCCAAAACACGCAAGAGTTAAATGCTGGAAAACTAAGGCCGAGTTGGGAAGGTCCCTACATTGTCGATCTGGTTGTCGGCAAAGGGGCTTATCGACTTCGATCTCCGGAAGAAAAATCCGTCCCAAATGCATGGAATATTAAATACTTGAAAAAGTATTAATTCTAGCTCGAACATGTCTTGTCGAAATTTGTTAGTTCGAGTTGTTTGCATTGAAACTTTGTAATCTCGCCTTTTTGTCATATACAAGTATTAGAATATCGGATCTTATTTAAAGATTTGTCAGTTCAAGTTGTTTCAAGTTTTTTATCTTGTATTTTGACTTCGACAAAAAACCAAAGTTAAACAAGGTCAAAAAAAAAATGCAAAACGGATAAAAAGCAGAATAGCAAGTCATCAGATCAACAAAAGGATCTAAGAAAGCGGAGAATATTGTTTATATATTAAAAGAAATATTCAAGGGTTGGGGTTCGACTGCTCGAGGTTTGGATCGACCTGCTCCTCCCGATTTTGCTCGTCTCTCACCAAGTTGTCCTCCAAATGCTTCGAGAAAGTTTCATCATTATTCTCATCATCAGAACCCCCGGAAGCATCTGGAGTCGAATAGACAAAACTGAGGTCAAGCTTGGGATACTTCTCGGCTACGGCCACCTTCACCTTCTTGCGAATCAGCTCATCCATCATGTTGAATGTGGATTCTCCAGAAGGGGTAGCCATCAGTTGAGCGAGGTTCAGACCCTCCCCAGTTGTTCGAGCAGCCTCCAAAGCCTTCTTAGCTTCCTCAGCCTCGGCGCATAGCTTTTGCTCGGCCTCCGAGCGTCTCAGGACCTCGGCCTCCAGTTCCTGCTTGAGCTTGTTGGTGTGGTCCCTAGCTCGGGCCAACTCTTCAACTGCCGACTGTCGGTCCTTAGTCAATTGCTCGACTAAGTCCTGCGAAGTTTTTAGGTTCGCAGTGGCAACCGACAGCTCGGAGACCAGATGTTCATGCTCTTTAAAAATCTCCTGACGCTCCCTCTCGGCCTGGACAAAATCCTTGCGCTAGTCACGGAGACTTCGGTAGCAACGCTCGTAATCCTCGACCATCCCGCAGAACCCCTGAGATTCGTAATTTCAATATAAGGAAATTTGACGAACTGGTTAACATTAAGATAAGACGGAATATGTAACTTACCGCAAGGGAGTTACGAGCGTTCTCCAGAAAGAAAACTCGAGCTGGGGCTCGGGTCGGCCAAGGCGGTCCCGCAAAAAGCATGTCGGCGTATGAGTGGAAGGTAGCAATAGACTTCAACCTTTTTTGCTTTTCGGCCTCAATCTCATCGGCATTCTCGGCGGTCACCTTGGCCTTTCCTGGACGATGTTCCGTATCTTGATCCGGAAGCTCGGACCCAGTCAAGTCGAAGATCTCCTGGGTGTCCTCTCGAGCCTTCTTACGCCCCTCGGCAGGCTGATCAGTTTCTTCGGAATTTACCAGGTTAAGATCTGACTTATCCTTCTGAGCCAAAGTACCGGTAGCCCGGTCTCTCTTCTTGGAACTCTCGGCATCTTTGTTTTTTGGCCGAGAGGTTTGCGGGCCCTTATTCAGCTGTACAGTCTCCTTCTTCTTCCTCGCTTTCTTTTGTTGTTTTTCCTGCTCGAACCGCAACAATTCAGCAGGAGTGAGTCTTTCCATCGGGTCGTCAATGCCGTGGATACTGAGGGTACGAAGTTTGCGAAGAGACTCGAATCGACTTGGTTTATGTTGATATGTTTGTTGCATCCTCTCTGCTTCGGCGTCGGATAAGATCGGCCTCGGTTGTCCTGCATAAACACGAGAAATGTTAGTTCGGCTAAATAACAAGCAAAATCAAAAGGATGAATAAAACGTACGGTAAGCAGTTCGGATAACTCCAGACAGACCGGGATATTCACTCGGAATTTGAACGTAAAAAAAATTCTTGAATCCATTTTTTAGAGTTCGATTTTGTGCCAAGGACCAGGGGGCTCGGATTCTTTGATCGTTTGGAAAAGTAGTAATCTTCGCCTCCCCCCATGGATATTAAGTTATACAGGGCATTCCATTCTCGAAGGGTCGGCTTTTCGAGCCCGGCATCTCGGAATATCAAATAAATTCCAAGCATGTGGCACCAAGAGATTGGTGAAAGCTGGATTGGGGCGATACTATATTGTTCTATGACTTTTACAAAAAATGGATGAAGAGGGAGGCGAATGCCGAATTGAAAAACTCGAGCTGAAAAGGCCATGAAACCGTAAGGTGGACGATAAGCTCGGTCATCTTCCCCAGGGGCGATGGCATTTAGTCGAACTGAAAGACCGTATTCTTTAAATAAGCCGTCTAACTTCGGCTGATCTAGATCTGAAGGAATTTCTTTTAAGGATCCCTTAACTATTTGATTGTAAAGTGGAGGGAAGATGCTGGGGGCTAATCCCGAAGAAATTTCTAAGGAAAAAGAAGGGTTTGAAGTATCGGCTTCATTATGATGTCCGGCCGATCCCGAAGATTGGGGATCTTCTCGGCTCAATTGACCGCTACTAACTTCGGTACCTTCGCTAGAGGCCGAAGCACTATCCCTACCGTTCGAACCACTACTACTAAGGCTACTCATGATTGCAAGGAAAACAGTTCGAACATGAAAGAAACTAACCCTTGATCGGAAACTTGAGGAAGTTCGGTGGAATGCTTGGTCCGAGGAGTTGGTCCGAGGTTGAATGTGAAATAAAAAATTGGAAAATGAAACATTAAGGGTATTTATAAACGAATATGCCTCGATTATCATGAAAGTCATTTGAGTTCGACCAACCAGAGAAAGACACGTGGCGTTTTTTGAAATTCAAAATTCAAATAATTCCCGCTCGGAGAAGACCAACTGTCTTTTATCAATAAGCTCGAACTCGAACGTACGAGCTATTCGGCCTTTATGCTAACTCGAACACTAAAGTTGTTCGGATAAAGCGAAAGCTTTTTTCAGGTAAAGTGAGCCCTTGGCTAGGGTCAGCCTATTTTATCCGAGGAACTTTGGACATCGAGGTCATAGATTCTTCTGTCCGCAAAGTTCCTCGATGACTATGAAACTGGAACGATAGCCCAAGAAATAGCCAGGGTGTTCCGGCATAGTACTCCCAAGGGATCCGGGGTCGCTCCCCGACTGATTTGTGAAATTAATTCACGATTCAGTTTTCAAAAATCCTATGAAATAAAGTTCGTAGATAGGACGGGCCTAGCCAGCCGCGGACTTAGGGGTGATCATAAAACGAAAAATAACTTCGTAGAACACCCCGAAGCAAAAAAGACGTCCCGAAAATTCATCGAGTTATATCGCACGATATGGGAACGGCCTTTCTCCTGAACATCTCCGAACTACGGTACGGAGTAGGGAAACCTTATTTCTTCTTTGATTTATTGCAGGATAATTTTGTAAGAAATCGAAGAATCAATTAATTCGGCTTCGCCGAGCTCTGAAGCAGCTCAGACGAAAGCCGAGGGGCTATTGTTATGACTCGAAAATGAACAAGTATATTTGTCAAGTCCATCAAAGAAGAAGAACCCAAAAGAATATATTTCGGAGCTCGAGCTACGAGTCTCGAGCTCGAGGAGATGCATCTCGAACTCGAACAAGGAACCATGAAGTTCGAGCTACTTTTGGATTAGCATGAAAACAGCTTGTCATAGAGAAGCGCGTCGGTTCGAGGAGCTGCTTCGAATGAAGCAATGCGACTTCCCACAAGAGTCACATTCTTGTATTTACTTTCTATAAATAGAATTGTAATTATGAGACTAACACATTCAATTTTAAGCAATAAATACAGCAATAAAAGTTTGGTATTCGAGCTTTATTTACAATCAAGCATTTATTTCAATTGTCTTGTGTATTTCTATTCCAAATTTATCTAGTACTCTTATTTAAAATAGCCTCTTAAAAATCCACTATTAACAACTTTCCTACCCCAAAATCTTTTTCCTCACTGTGCTCTACCCAATGGGATTCATCATCCCCTCTTTTCTCTCTTCTCTGATCCATAAGCCTTCTTTACCGTTATAATGAAACCGTGATTATTAAATCGGGATATTATGGAATTAGAATTTAGATTTTCGGAGAATCATTTTTTTAAGTCAAAAATATCTAAGCTAGCCTCAGTGGCGGATTTAGGGGATCATCGGATACACTTTATACTCTCTTCGTCCCGATTTACTTGTCTCATTTTTAATTTTGGTTCGTCTCATTTTACTTGTCCAATTTCCTAAAATAGTAAATAATTAACTCAAAAATAAGAAAATTAATCATATGAAAATGTTGGCTTCAGATTCTCCCTCTTTCCATTTTACTTTTTAAAAAAAGATAAATAAATTAAACAAACATTTCACTCACTAATACATCATTAAATTCTCTTATTATTTTAGATATTGATTATTCTGACATTTAGATTTGGGACAATTAAACTGGGACTGAGGAAGTATATCTTAAATACTATTTATATATATATTTACATATTATGTATTTATGTTTTTATATAATATACCGTCAATTTATTATATTTATATATTGTATTCCTAATTTTAAATTTTCGGAGAGTTCTGTCAAGACGAAAAAATTGATGAAGCCCAACAAGTTCGAGGCTCGGGAAGACAAATATGGCGAGGTCTAGGGCAAGTTGGGCAACTCGTCAACTCGTTAAGTTTTTTTTGAAACTTAAATCTGGTATTAGTTTATTTGATGAGGCATTTTTAACCTACTTTAAATTTAGGGATAAGGGTCAATTTAACCCTTCGATTATTCAAGCAGGATCACATTAGCCCCTCGGTGATTATTTGGTTCAATTCAACCCTTCGACTTTTAAAATTGGTTCACTTAAACCCTTTTACTTTTAAAATGACTGGAATGCCCTTTTAAGAAATAGCACAAATGTTTTATAATTATATTTTTATTTTAATTTCTTTTCTTTTGTATTATTTATATTATTTTTATTTTTTTAGTTGTGAAAATAAAAACACTAAATGTAATAAAAGAAATACAAAAATATTTGTTATATTTTTTTGGATTTATTGGATTACGTAAATTCTTAAATATTTAATTTAAATATATTATAAGTAAAATTCCACTTACAGAAATTTAATAAATTCTAATTATTTATTAAATTCAAAGGACATAATGAATTAGGCAAAAACTTGCGTTAGGCAGACCTAAACGATTTAGGCGGGTTTTATCCTACCCAAATGGATTGACCCATCCCAAATAGGGTTTATTAATCCCAATTAGGGTATATTATATGGGTTTGGGCTTGGTTAATGGATAAAACCCGCCTAAATCGTTTAGGTCTGCCTAACCCAAGACCTTCCTAATAAATTATTAGTTATACTGTTCCATAAATAATTTCATTATAATATAAATTATTTTAAAATTGATAATATAATAAATATCAAAACGAATTATAAAGTACGAAAGTAATTACTAATTATACATTTGTGCAAATAAAAACACTCAAGATAATAATTAAATTTAAAAATGTGAATAATAAGATTATTAAAAATTAAAAGATCGTATTAATTATTTTATTAAGAATTGAAACAAAATAATAAAACATGAAATTTATACTAAATCCAATATAACGAAATATGTGTACATCAATTTGAAACATAGCTTATAAGAATTTATAAAATTTATGTAAGTGAAATTATATTTATAATATAATATAAATTAGATATTTAAAGTTTTACATAATCCAATAAATCCAAAAAAATAAAACAAATATTTTTGTATTTCTTTTATTACAAAAAATCAAAATAATATAAGTAATACAAAAGAAAAAAATTAAAATAAGTATGTAATCATAAAATATTTGTGATATTTCTTGAATGGGCATTCCAGTCATTTTAAAAGTAAAAGGGTTTAAGTGAACCAATTTTAAAAGTCAAAGGGTTGAATTGAACCAAATAGTCACAGAGGGGCTAATGTGATCCTGCTTGAATAGTCGAAGGGTTAAATTGACCCTTATCCCTTAATACTTGTTTTGATTTTATATTATAAATATGTTATATAGTTTCAATAGTAAATATATAATAATTTATATAAATTTACCATTTGTTAACAAATAATTTATTTAGCGTACTTTTTTTTTGGAAATTATAAGTATATTCTTTAATTTCAAATAATAAGTATCTTTAAATCAATTGTATAATATATTATTATTTAAATAGATTGGTTTGTTGAGTTTGTCTATTTTCAAAGTCAGAGTATGAGAATGCCCAATGCATAACTAAGAAATTCACCCCTCTAATTTTCTATACAACGACACAACTAATCCAAAAGATTATATCTCAATTGATGATAAGTGAAACTAATTGTGCTTTAATAATTTTTTTGTTGCATTATCTCTATTTTATGTATAATGTTGAAAGACGAAACATATCTTTGTTTTGTAATTCTTAAGCCCAAAGATCTGTTAGCTTGTCTAACATGAAGAGATAAGCTAGTCTTCAACAACACATGGTTTTCGAACTTTGGATGGAAAGAGCAATTACCCTTTTTTATTTAAATGAATATATGATCACCCTCTAGTTAGGGGCGAGCATTCGGTTACTTCGGTCGGTTTTTGCTTAAAAAATAATCGAACTGAAATAACCGAAATTCTTTTGGACACAACCAAATCGAACAAGGCTGATAACCGAACCGAATTTTCAGTTCGGTTTCGGTGCGTAATTTCGGTTTAAACCGAATTTTAAAAAAAAATTATAAAACCTGGAAAATATCATATATGTTGAATAATTCAACAAAGATCTAAACATAAAATAATCATCAATACAATCTATACTTAAAAATAAAAAATTATGTGTATTATTTATATATATATATATATATATATATATATATATATATATATATATATAATTTCGGTTTTTTGGTTATTTCGGTCCGGAGAAAAATATAACCGAACCAAACCGAAATAACCAAATTTTTTAAAAAATTAAACCGAACCGAAATAACCAAAAAATCTTCGGTTCGGTTCGATTTTCGATTATTTCGATTTCATGCTCACCCCTAGCTATAGTTAATTTATTTTTGATTGAAACTTTTTAGCGTTAATCGTTTCAATTTTTCAACAAATTTTCAAATTGATTTTTACACATGATTTTATACGAATTATGAGCCCTTAAATAAAAGATGTGACTCAACTATGTGACATGAAATTTCTTGGTAGAATAAAAATATAGAATAAAATATGTGGTAAAAAAAATTTCTAAAACAAAATCTTTTACATAAAATAACTCTCTCTTTTTAATATAATGTATTAATTTAAAATTTATATTAAGATGTCTTCAATGCATTTTTTTTGGTTAATATGACTTATGTATATCAATTAAAAAGATGGAAGGTAGATAACTACGAAACTAAATGAGCAAGGTTTTGAGGAGGGAGCGAAGATGCCCTTGGGAGAGTCTCGATTGGCGTGAAGTTGATTAGTGGGTTGGGTAGGGGTGGCAATTGCTGACCTGACATGATAATCCGATACGATAATAATGACACGAATACGATCCAACATGAACTCGATAATAATCAAACACACACAAATTATTAACACTACACTTATAATTAAAAAATATGTATACAACACAATAACCCGACACAAAAAAATTATAACACGAACCCAACACGAATGACGCAAATTGCCACCCCTAAGGCTGGGGCTAGGGGACAATGTATTTGGAGTAGGGTACAAGGCAGTGGCGGATGTACATGGGGGCTAGGGGGGGCTCCAGCCCCCCCAGCCCGAATTTTTTTTCGTTTTTATAGTGTCGTGATCCGGCATTTTATGTTATAGCCCCCCTCGTAAAGGTGAAAAAAATGATGAAAATGTGATATAAAATGATTGAAGTTAAGGTTGAGGCCAAAATTTTTTTTTCAGCCCCCCTTACGATATTTTTCTGGATCCGCCACTGGTACAAGGTATATTAGACCTAGTAGGATTAATATTAGTAAATCGTATTTGTGCTGTAGTCGTTGTTGAATACATAATTATAAAAATTTGATCCTCTCCCCTAAAGAAATGCAATTATTGAATTACATAAATCTTATTTTTTGAAATTTTACGATTTATTTATTTATAATGAGTATGTGATATAGTCATCCAATATCAATATATGCAAATGTACTTAATGTATTTTCATTAATGCGCTATGTATAAAGATATCAATTTAGTCCGACTTTTGCAAGTTGACCCGATTAGCTGAGCCAAAAGCAACTTAGCATTGAAATATTTTAGCTATAAAAAACTATCAATCAAATGGCCTAGGACCCAACATAGTTGAACTCGAAATATTAATAGGTTGACTTGATTAATTTTTTTATTAGTATTTTTCTTATTTTAATAAATTTTAAATTATATAATTATATTTAGTGTGAATACTCATAACATATAGTTAAGTCCTCATTATTTAATCATGAAGCTAAAATATATTTAAATATAAATGAGATAATAAAATAATATATTGTTGATATTTAAATTTATGAATTTATAAAGATTTTGATGTGTTTTTTTTATAAGAAAGAATAAAATATTTTTTTAAAAAATATTTTGTAAATGTATCGATACGACAGACTAATCTATATATATATATTAAAAAAGAGTAGTCCTATTGTAACTGTTTCCGCCAAATGTTTTCAATTATTTAATATATATAAAAAAAAAACCGAAGGTGGAGGGAATATAAACATTATTTAACAAAAATTATAAAATTACCCTTGTTTATAATTAAGAAAGACATAAACGACTAATAAAAAAATATTTTCTTAATTATAACATTAGATGTTTTCTTAATTATAAAATTAGGCGTGCATCTAAATTATATTATTTACAACAAATAACTTTATATTATAGATTAATATATGATATCACGGTCTACATATTTATTAATTATATTTAAATATACAATAAATTTAAATTTATATTTATAAATTTCTTAATCTAAACTTTATGGTAATATATTTAATATATATCATGACCCCATTTTAATTTGACATTAAACCACAACTTAATCTTGACTCAGATATTAATATTTTGGAATATAAAATAATGGGTTTTTTTTCAAGAAATATCTCATATTTTGTTTTTCAATTTTATATCTAATAATAATAAGCTACTATTGTCAAAAATAAATCGTGACTTGGATATCAATAGCTTAAAATAAGAAGAAGCTGAATTTAAAATAAAACTCATCAAAAACAAAAATGATTATCGCAATAATTTTATACTACTTATTTTACTAAGTGAAACAAGTCCTTTGAAAATTGTTTGCGACCCAAAAACTTCCAGTTACACCTAATCAACATAATCGTTTAAATATTTAATAATATAATCGTTAGTCTCATATTATAAAGCATATTTAATAAAAAATTTGGATGATTGTAAATTAAAATCTTTTTATTTTCACAAGTTTTTAGTGAAAATAAACTTATAATATCAGATGAAATGCTGCGAATTTAGGGGATAAATTTTGAATTTTTATGATCTAATATTTTAATGATACATTTTTATATAATAAAATAAAAATAATATTAAATTTTTGAATCAAAATTGAAATGAGAAAACATGAGTACACACCATGACACATGTGGTTGCTTCCGTGCAACGCACGGATGATAAAAATCTAGTTCAAAAATTAAATGATCAAAGTTACGATGAAAACTTTTTAAACAAACAAAAAAAAAAGAATTAGTTCAATTAATCCGGAACAAATAATCCGCAAATCCAAAAAATTAACTGAAAACTTGATAGGTTGGCTCGATCATATGAGACCTAATTTTTGTTTTTTAGTCCATCCGTCTCATTTATTTGGTCCTGTTTTAACTTGTACGAATGTCAAAACTCATTTATGAATACATTAAATATTTGAACAAATTTTTTAAATTATCCTTATTTAGTAATAACTATTAATAATAACTCTATTAATTGTGTTCAATTTATAAGAATAAATTTATAAATACATTTAATAAACAATACTAATTTAGATAATAAACTATATAAATAGGACACCCAAAAATAAAAATAGACCAAATAATCGGACATAGATAGTATATATTTATTTCGTTTTCAATGTTATCCGAAATCGCGGATGCATCGAGTTTCACAACTGGATCATTGCTGCGTACAAAATCGAAACAGCCAGAGCGCGTGAACCAACCATGTGAGCATTTAATGATTTCCCAGTTTTCTATTTTTAGCCGCCATCACGTGGTTCCCAATTATTACAATTTTTTTAATCATACACTACAATATAATATGCTCCCATTTTATAATAATTTCTTAAAATGCACAGTTTTTCTTTTAATAGGCTGATGCTTAATTTTTAAAAACTATAATAACTGTATCGAATCATTGTTTTATGGGAAGGTCTCAGGTTAGGGATGCCTAAATCATTTAGGCTGGTTTTATCCATTAATTCAATCTAAACCCATTTAATATATTCTAATTGGGAATTAATAAATCCTATTTGGGATGGATGAACCCATTTGGTTAGGATAAAACCCGCCTAAACCGTTTAGGTCTGCCTAATGCAAGTTTTTGCCTTGTTTTATATTTTAAAAATGATGTCAATATAATATCCTTTGACGTATTTTCTATCAAATTTAGACTATATATATTGTATGGTATGATTAGTATTAGAGGGTAATTTTTGATCCGATCCAATAATCTGATACGAATTCGCACGATAATAATAAATATGGATTGAGGTTTATTGAGTATGGATTCTTATCTGACGACCCGATATGGACACGAAAATTTTGGATCGGATTTAGATTGGATACGGATCGGATTGGATAATCCAATAAATGGATTGGATACGGATATCCGTTAATAAATTAATAAGAATGATTTATTTTTTAAATATAATAATTAATTAATTAATTTTGATATATTAGTTTAGATTTAGAGTTCTTTAAAAAATTCAAATCTCTTAGTTCTTCATTGTCCGTATCCCATTTTTTTTAATTCACTACCAAAAAATATATTTATTTATCTATTCTCTATATTTTGTAATATTTATTTTCTTCTACTATCACAATTTAATAACTTTTTTTTTGTTTTTTTTTTTCAACTTCAAGTTTTCAATTAAGTTGTATCAATAAATTAACTAGCTGGTGTAATCTTAAATTAAATGTTGATGAAAGTATTGTAGATTCGTCTGAATACTCATTCATTGTTTCAACTCTTGCATTTTCACCATGATAGATGAAAGACTTTTATTATAATTTATTTTATTTGTTATAAATTTTAAAGTTTTAATTAATATTTCTCTCCGTCAAAATTGTAAGTGGAGTATTGACGACTAAGGTGAATGATTGATCAATATTTAGAAATGAGCAATTTTGACCACTAGTACTTGAATTTAAGATTTATTTATGTATCTTGGGATATTTGATTGAGAATTTTAGTTTTAAATGATGTTGCAGTTTTATTTATTTATCCAACACATGATTTGAACAATCAAATATAAATGTTTTGTATTAACTTATCAAATTTTTATTTGATTATAATTGTGCTTATTGAAATAGATTATTATTGAATTAATTTGATTTGGATTCTAATCGGATCTTTATCGGATCGGATCCATAATGAATTATTTGGATCGGATACTTATCGGATCCTTAACGGATCGGATTCGTGCGAATACGGATTTTAGCTTAATGGATCGGATACGAATACGAATTTACCTTTTTCTTAACGGATCGAATACGGATTTGATCTTAACGGATCGAATCGATAACGGGTTGACACGATAAGATTTGATCTGCACGAATTGCCACCCCTAATTAGTATTGTAAATGAATCTAAGTTTCATAATTTAAAAGATAAGTATGATAATTTGTTTATTAATTTAATCAGTTGTAATAAAAAATTAAATTGGAATACAAATATGATATTTTTTTAAAAAAATATTTTTTCTTTAAGAATAATGGATTCAAATATATTTTAGAATTTAGAATACTTAATTAGATTCAATTAAATTTATCAATTTTGAAGTATTAAATAAATAGATTCAAAACTAGATTCTATAAGAAATAAGTCAAGTTTGAATAAGTATACTATAATTATTATTTTAAATAATATTTTATAAGAACACAAATTAATGAATTATTGTTATGACTTAATCAATTTCAATAATCATATTTTAGTTAATAATCAAAATTACTAAAGAAATTATATATCCTAATGGTGGAATTTATCAATTTAATTTAAACTATAATAATTTAAAATTATAAAAAAAAATTGAAAGTTTGAGACTTGTTTTTATTTCTTATCATAAAAATATTACATATTTCCTATATATATATAATAATTATATTTGAATACAATATCATGTGACTGCTGGTAAAACTATTGGATACGACAATTATTCCTAAGTTGAAATTTTCCCAATATAAATTGTGGCGAAGCCAACTACCACCGAATATTTCAATCGAAACTCGTAGTCATGAAGCTTGACAACCAGAGAAATGGAGTCGGTGCTCCATTACTCCCCGACTTCGAGCCAATCAGCGATGAGAGCTCGATCAGCGGCGCGTCTATCTCCGGCGCGATTTTCAACATCTCAACTGGGATGGTGGGAGCCGGGATCATGTCGATTCCGGCCACCTTCAAGGTGCTGGGTGTGATTCCCAGCTTCTTGGTGATTTTGGTGGTTTCGTATTTCGTGGAGGTGACGGTTGAGTTCCTGTTGAAGTACACGCAGTCGGGGCAGTCCAACACGTATGGGGAGCTCATGGCCGAGTCGTTTGGGAAACCTGGATCGCTTGCGCTTCAGGCTTGTGTCGTCGTCACTAATCTTGGCGCTTTGATTATTTATTTGATTATAATCGGTGAGCTTTCGGCATCCCTTTTGATGGTTGTTGTTGCTTGATGCTGAAATTGTTGAGTTCGGTTTCCGTTTTATGCTCTGAACTTGTTTGATAAAAATACGCCGGTGAATTCTAGTCTCGATTTCTTGATTGTTTCTGCCAAACATAACAGCTTTGAACAAATGATCACATTTGTATTTATTCAATTGCATATTTTCTTTTGAAAACTACTCAATCTTTTTATAAAAAAACTTCATACACTGCAAGCTCCCGTTGGGGATTTTTTGGCTTAGGTTAACCGACATAAATGATCAACGATGGGTAGTTTGGGATGTATTAGTAGATTATCGATAGCTTGGGCTATTATTGTATAAAGGCGTGAAGTTTGGGAACTGTTAATGTAATTTTTCCCCTGTTTTTCTCAGCTTGCTATTGGTCAATCTATCAATACGAATTTGTTGGCATATGTTTGTAAAATGGTGCATAGTTTGGGTTATTTTGTATATAGGATTATAATTTGGGATATATGATTTTATTTTTCCGAATATTTTTCACTTTACGTGCTCTGCTTTTGTGTTTTTGAAATCCTTACATACTAAAAGTAGTCAAATTTGGGATCTATATGGATGAATATACTGGTTCGAGAGAAAGGTGGCTCTTTTTTTATTGTCGCGTGTTTACTGAAATTTGTTTCTTTGATTATAAATCATGCAGGAGATGTTCTCTCAGGAAGTGAGTCTGAAGGGACAGTCCATTTAGGAGTCTTGCAGGAGTGGTTTGGCATCCATTGGTGGACCTCTCGTGCATTCTCATTGCTTGTGGTGGTGCTTTTCGTCTTGCTTCCTTTACTTCTTCTAAGACGGATAGGTTAGTGTGTCACGTTGTGATGTTCATATAAAATTTGGCCTTTCTTGTGATGAGGGATGCTTGAGATTTAAGGTTGTGGCTTGTAGCTCTGCATAATTTGCAATGTGTCTGTTGTTATCAACTATACCTATTTTGTTAAACACAGCCATCGACAGTATTAGTGTTGGACGCAGTTTGAGTTTTTGTTGGTTGAATTTTGTTATAGAGTCAAATTTGAAGTGGCTTCATTTTGAGACAAATTCTGACTCGATGCTTGGCCTTAAATATTATGAAATGTCACTTTTGCAGAAATATGAGCAAACTTCGGTTAAAATCAGTAGTTTTTACGCAAGAAAGATTGATCGTTGTGCATCTTGTCCCCTGCAGATTCACTAAGGCATGCCTCAGCTATATCCGTGCTACTAGCAGCGTTCTTTGTTATCATATGCTCTGTGATGGCAATACATGCTCTGTGGATGGGGAAAACAGAAACACCGAGGCTGTTTCCCGACTTCAATGGTGGTGTTTCTGTGTTCAGTCTCTTCACAACTATTCCGGTCTTTGCAACAGCATTCGGATGCCATGTAAATAGTAAGAACGCACACAATTATTTTGTGAGACCATTTTTTGGTCCTCTGGTGGTTTCGTTAGTCTTCTATATTCTGCTTTCCAATACTAAATGACAAGATTTCTGCTAATACCTTATTTTTACCGGAGTATGAAAGAGTGTAATGACAGAACTGCGACTGATTTTTTTAATTTGTTGATAATTATGCTCAGTACATCCAATAAGAGCAGAGCTTGGCAGGCCTTCGGATATGAGCTCAGCAGTCCGAATCTCACTCATACTATGTGTAGCAATATACTTAGCTGTTGGCTTCTTTGGCTACCTGCTGTTCGGTGACTCGATTATGGCTGACATGCTAGTAAACTTTGACAAAGCTTCAGATTCTGTCGGCTCCATTCTCAACACCACTGTTAGATTGAGCTATGCTATTCACCTCATGCTCGTGTTTCCTGTGATGAACTACTCCTTAAGAGTCAACGTCGATGAACTATTCTTCCCCAAAAGGCCTCTAGCAGCTGCACAAAACATTAGATTTTGGTTGATTACGTGCATCTTGGTCGTGTTCATATACGTTGCAGCTATAGCCATTCCAAACATATGGTATTTCTTTCAGTTTATGGGGACAACTACGGTCATGTTTATCATGTTCATTTTCCCAAGCTCAATTGCTCTCCGGTATGGAACCCAGAAGACCTTATTTCATTACTTTTAATTGCTGTTTGATGTATTCTTACATGATTTTTTTTTTCTTTTCTGCAGAGATGTTCACTGCATGTCCACGAGGCGAGATAAGGTGTTGGCTGTGTTGGTGATCTTCCTGGCGGTAGGGACGAGTTTGGTTGCCATTTTATCGAACTTGGCCGATTATTTCACTTGAAATGATGACCAGTAAGTATGCCTAGCCATGGATCTTTGCTTGCATTGTCCGAATTATTGGCGACTAGGCATAGAAATGTTTCTTGTGAACAGTTGTGATCTGTAGAAACAATGACAGAAGCATGGCTATGATTGAAATGTTACAATTCGTAGCATTTGTCATTAATCTATTTCACTAAATATAACTAGCAATGACATTATGAAGGCGTAGTCGATCCCAGGGTAAATTCTTGCTTGGAAACTTTCTTTGCCTACGCTCCCAAGTTTGAACTTCTCTTTTACCTGCAAATATTTGCCAATTGAGTTTATTGCAGCGTTTCTGAATCATACTAAGTAAAAGATGTAACATATGTGGATGTTGTTTTACTTTTACCTCTGCCAGCAGAGTTTGACCTTTGTAAACTTTGAAAGATTGGGAAGTGTAGCTCCCAATGACTCGAAAATCACAGAATTCTCTGGTGGAATTGGTTGATAAGAAAATTTGGAGGTTGGTTTTGAGGCGGAATGAGTGAGGTTTGTGTACGGTGTAGAGAAGATTGCTCTCGTCCGGTCTCTCGCCTCTGTGGACTCTCCATTCTTGGTGCCATTGAGGTGCCTGCAAAAAGCTTAGGAACCTAAGACTCTCCTCCATATTTATGTGTGTATACTTATATATGGATCACCACCAACAATATTGGATAGCACCGAAAATTTCTGATATGACATGATAACTCGAATTTCTCATGATAACATCGACAAACACATGAAAATCACTTGTAGGATTTCGATCGAATTGAATAATCCATTTCATTGGATAGGATTCTTATTGCAATTATTGTATCATATCATGTTCGTGTTATTTTTGTGAGTATTTGTATTTGAGCTTAATGGTACATAATTAAATATTTTCTTTATGGATTGTATATGAATTCAAGTATAATGAATCAAAATGATATTCACAATACAAGTGGCAGCAGAAGTGGAGCTTCCACTAGTCGTAATTTTTTTTTTGTTTTTAGATCCAAATTTTTTTGAATTAGCCCCTCGTAAAGAAGAAAAAATGGATATGAATGAAAATTAAATAAAAAAAAATAGATGTAATAAGAAAAAGAATATGATACGAAGTATTAAAGTTCAGTGGAGGTTAAAATTTTTTTTAACTCCTATCACATAAATTTTCTGGATCCACCACTGTGTGGCAGCAGTTTGGTTTTAACAATATCATAATAGCAAAACTATTTCAACAATAGTGAGTCTATATGTTTATTATAATAGTACGATGATTTAATATTTTTATGCATTTCACAAAAAAATGACTAATAATAATAAGAAGAAAAAAGATATATGGATATGAAGAGGAGTACTCAAAGGAAATTTTCGTTTTAGTAAAATTTCTAGTATTTTTTTTTAGAGAATTGTCGATTTATGACTCAAAAGATAGTTTAATTGTGGATTCAGTTAAATTATGTTTCGGATCTTGAATAAAAAGTTGACATGAAAAAAATTTGAAAATTTTTGAATCCACCACTACTTTTAACATCATGAAGTGAATTTCAACAAACAATTTTAGTAGTGAAAAACGAGGGGCGCACCTTGGCATGCATGGAGATGATGGGCTCCCCAAACGAGTTGTACATGATTCTCTTCTTCTTCAACTGCCAAAACGCTCCCGCAACTTGCACAAGTAGATCTCCATTGCCATCCATGGCGCAAACATGTTTACTTGATATACCCACTGTTTTCTTCACCACCAAGTCCACCAAGTATGGATAGCAGTAGTCGTCTCCGACGATGCTCACCGTCGGCTCGAAACGCCTCACCTCCGGTACGAACATAGTCGCCGGCGAGATATCAAGAGCTTCCTTCTTTTCAATGAAAATATTGATTCAGCCTTGCATGATATATATAGTTGATGATCGAGTCCGTATATTTAAATATGCAATACATTTATTTAAATTCATACACCAAAAAGTTCGAACACACCACTATACTACACTGTCAAACATAAGTGTGGTCGCAGAGCTTCTTAGGGAACATCGCTTTTCATATGATATATCACTCTCTTTGTCTCATTCTTAGTTGTTTTACAAGTTTTGGAGTTTTATGCTCATCAATTTTCTTGTGCAAGTCTACATCTTCATTGAGTTTTTCAAATCCTTATCACAATGCATGAATATTCTTCAAAGGTTTATCCAAAACTAAAAATATACACACGCTCAAAACCATATAAAATTGATTCTCTAATCCTATATATTACCATACTCAACCTAATTATTTAATAAAATATTATTTTTTATCATCTACTATATAACCTATCACTTAATATTAATTATTTACATCTCACATAAGTGATCTAACACAACCCTATCTTTTTAAATAAAATTTTAGTTTATCTCTTCACCATTATATAAAAATTAAAAAATATTTCAAATTCATAAATATATATAAATTGATTATTATGTACAAAAATTTACATTTTTTTAATAATAAATACAAAATAAAATATAAATTCACATCATTGATCATGCAAATATAACAAATGACAATTTCAAGTACAAGTATTATAAACTATAAATTACCTACTCTATATATATTTATAATGGATATTCTTTTATGTTGGTGTTGAGATAAACAAATATGTGCAGCGGAAAATTGAGAACGAGTTATTGCAAATTCAAACTAGTTGTTCTTAAACAATTTGGTTCTTTGAAAAGCTTATTAGTCTGCGAGCTTGGTTAGTGTCAAGTTTGAATATACTCCAACAAAAGATGATGTTGGATATGATTTTAAACTCTCGCGGAAGTGAATAAAGCAGCAAAGAACACAAGAGTTTATAGAAATTCGGACAACTGTACTACGTCCTCTCTTCAGGCAGTAGCTCGATGCTGGTTTTGTATACTTAAAATATTTATTACAGTGTATATACATTCAGCTTTATCTCCTATCTGTAAACAAACTTACATGCGAGAATAATGGTACCCTCTTATCTCGTCGATAGGGAGATTATACGGCGTGTAGTAGATCGCAAAAGATCGTATGGATCATTTGACCTAGCAAGATATAAATATAGTAATCATAGCGGAGACAACTTGAAAATAAGTTTGTCGGTGTAGGCTGCAGCATAGTCGGATAGAAGTGGTTTGTCTTAATCACTTAATATGTTGGTACGTGAGATGTATTCTTCTATCTGACTTCGGAGAATACAAGGTCTCTTGTCTTGATAAATCTAAACCCTAACAAAGGTTCAAGAGTATGTAATGTTGACTGTTACTTTGACTTGCCATAGTGGATGGTCTAAGTAACGTGCTCGTATACCCGCATCTTAGGTAACAACAACTTGTGTAGAATGTTCTGACGGCTGGAGTTAGATTACCATATCCGAGTAATAGGATGGGGACATTCCCTGAGGAGCTCAATAAGGCCAATTATGCTAAAGTCCTGCATGCTGATTAAGTTCAAGCACGAATGATATTGTTTGAGTGGTATTGCTTAGGAAAATAAGATATTAATTATGTGAAGCATATCAGAAGTTCCAATTAATTAATGAATGTCCAGTAACCTTAAATATGAGATTTATCAAGGTAATCCAGTCCGTTTTCATAACGTGGTAATAAATGTATAGGTTTGTAGGTTTGTATTAATTAAGTAGTGAAAAAAAATTAATATTAATTAATTAATTATGTCTTGGGGTGTGGACATGAGAATTAATTAATTTAAAGGCCCACATTATTATTTGCATTAGGTCTCAGGTCTGGCCCAACATAATTGCTTAATGGAACCCATTAGGATTTTAATCCTAGTATTATAAATAGTTCATTCTCCTCTCAGATTTAATAAGTTGAAAAACACAGAAACCCTAGAGAGTGAAAGAGAGGAGCAGTGCCACTGTGCTCGGGAGAAATCCTCACCAGTTGTAGGATTGAAAGCAAGGGATATAGATTTAAAGACTTAATCAGGAGAACATATTTCGCTTCTCTTTTCTATTTTCAATTAAATCTTGAGATTAAGATTGCAAACTATTAATCTCTTATTCGATTGATTTAATTGATACACGTGGTGGAATCGGATTCAGATTCAACGCAACTCAGATTCAGATTTGCAAAGAAAAAGTTAACCCTAAATTCACTGCATTAAATTCATAGGAGCATGCTAGGATTTATTATATCAAATGAGAATTATTTTGACATCCAAGAACGATCCAGGTTAATAGATCTATGATTCAGTTCATTAACCCCTTCACACGGAATATACTACCCTTAGGATTAAAATCTTCCTCACGATCTATCGCAAGTTGGTGAATGACCGTGTCCACGAGTTCACTTGCTCACTCGCCCAGGGTCTCGTCCTTATTCAGCACTCAAATAGAGAGTGTGGGCACACCACACAGTCTTCTTCTCCGGAAGTTGGGAGCTTTTAAGCTCTTCCCGAAATTCTTTGAACTTGCAGTAGAATATTCGTGATAGTTACAACTTGAAGATAACACAACTGATGTAATTTTTCTCTCCAATAAAAACTCAATTCGAGAAGCTGTGAGTCTTGTATCCAGAGGTTGGAGCACGGTAAGCTATTGCAAATAGTCTCGAACAGTGAAATTGAACTCTAGGAGTCTCGGTTCGGAGATTCGCTAGAGTAAGGATGGTTTACCTTTGAAAACAAACGAATCTGAAAGTAGCGGTTACAACTAAAGTAAAGATCGTTTAGTATGTATGCGTTTTGAGCCTTCATAGAGAATTTGTAATCGTAACCTTTCCTCTAAGATTACTTCAGTCAATTTATAGATGAAGCAAGGAAATGTTTGACGAAAGAGTCATTTAGAGACAATTCGAAGTTTGAACTATCTATTGAGTCTTTAGTATGATGGAGACAAATTATTTTTCTGCTCTACCGCACCTGTTTCGTCTTTTTCTGACACAGGGTGTCGACATCCTGCAGTGTGTCAGAACGACTCTCCAGTCTGAGGAATCTTAAATTGAATGCTTGAATTTTAATTTTAATGAATCTTTTTTTCCTTTTAAGTCTTGACTCTTTACGATTCATCGAGCTTGTCTCTAATCGTTAGATAAAACTAATCTTTATAAATTGGAGATGACTCAACAGGCCCGACCCTGAGGCCTAGGATCCTCCATTCTCGATGGGTCCTAAAATATGTGATCCACCCTTATATGTACATTGAAATTTTGGGCTCTAAATTTTATATTTTATTATATATGTATATATTAATATTTGAACCATTAAATTTGTGGTCTAAATTTATAACCAACTATATATATATAAATCTTTATTGAACCCTAAACATTTATAGTAAAATTTAAAATAATAATATATTAACAATTGCTAGAAGAATTAGCTAGGGTCCTGTTATCGAATTGAAATTGTTAAATTTTATAGTAATAATTTATTATTATATAATATAATGAAATACTCAAAATATAATAGAATAATAATAATAGTAAGGTTCTAATTATTATTTATAATAAAAATTGTACTTCCTCCGCCCCAGCTTAACAATCACATTCACTTTCGGTATAATAACCAAGGAATGTGAGTGTAGAATAAATTGAGTGAAATTAATATTTTATTATTGAGTGTGAAATTATCTTTTTTAAAAATGAGACTAGTGGGATGAAACATAATAAAAATTAAAATTGAACAATTAAATTGAAACGAAAGGAGTATTTTATAACTTAATATAAAATTTTAAAGACCCTGATTTATTTTCGCCCACGGGCTCCATATTGTTAGGGCCGACAAATCCAAGCTGGTGATATCTACCAGTTTATCTGAGTGGTAAGCTTCTGGCTAAAGTGATTGTTAGTTCGCCAATTCGACGGCTGAATCTTAATTTTTTCTTCTCTTCATGATGACCAAATTGATAACTTCAATCTCTAACCTAATTTATCTTGATCAACTTCTTTACAATTTAAAAAACATATTAAGTGAATATTACAAATTTGTAACAATTAAATAAATCTAAAAACACTACTTAAGAATAATTTTTATACATATTTGATACACCAAAAAATCATAAAAGTTGGAGGGAATTTCGAATGCTAAACTCCCTACATGTTATGAATTTAAATATTTATAACAATTATTATTGAGGGAAAATCTGAAATAGCAAAAATTATAAAGCCAAACCAATGTATAGCAAGCCTTATGAAAAACTCCACAAAATAGCAAAAGTGTACTTTTTTTAGATTAAAATGTCTTAATGACAACATCACTTCTCTTGTTTTTTGTGAAATATGTAACGGCTGCATTGTTTATTATTTTTTTGACTCAACTCATTTTTTTATTTATTTGCAGATAATAGAAAACAATTAAATATAATATTTCTTGTGCAATATTATAAATTCGGCTGGAAATGTCCGTCCAGTTGGAACTCGAACAAATCCGGCTGGAAGTCGGGATTAAAATCTATTAAATCAAAAACGGGAAAATCTGGAAAAAATTATTTACTTATTAAATCCAGATTAAATTAAATAATTTTCTATTGAAATTGTGCTGGAAGTGGAACAATCAAGCTGGAAGTAGATTAAATTGAGATGGAAGTCGAATAAATTCGAATGGAAGTCGAACTTAAAATATATTAAATACAGATTTATTTAAATAATTTTTTACTGAAATTGTGCTAGAAGTGGAACAATTCAGATGGAAGTGGATTACATTGAGATGGAAGTCGAATAAATTCGGATGGAATTCGGATTAAAAATATATAAAATCCAGATTTAATTAAAATAGATTTTTATTGAAATTGGGCTGGAAGTATAGCAATCCAGCAGGAAGTATATAAGATTGAGATGGAATTCGGAAAAATCCGGATGGAATTCGGATTAAAAATATATAAAATACAGATTTAATTAAATTTATTTTTTATTGAAATTAGGCTGGAAGTATAGCAATCCAGCTGGAAGTATATAAAATTGAGATGGAAGTCGGGTATTTGGGATGGAATTCGGATTAAAACTATATAAAATCCAGATTTATTTAAAATATTTTTTATTGAAATTGGGCTGGAAGTATATTAAATTGAGATGGAACTCGGATATTTCGGATGGAAATCGGACTTCCCAGATGGAATTCGCGTTTACTTCCATCCCTTTTCAATTCCAAATCAAAATAACCTAAAAATTGGGCGTGAAAACACACAAATCCGGCAGGAGTTCGAATAGGCTTCCCCCTTCGCACGTCTGTTTGAACGACCACCCATCTGCGAATCACCGGCGAACCGAACACCACCCACCGGCGACCGGCGAACTAAACACGAACCACCATCGAAATGTCTGCACAGGTATCATCTTCATTTAAAAAAAACTGATTGGGATCGGGCATGTTGATATGAGCATTGTTGTGGTTTATATTGAATTTGTTCTATTTTTTTTTGCCTTGAATTGGTTGGTTAATGTTTGTTTCGAATGTGTTGAATCGTGCATATGAATTTCGTCCATGTTTTCCCTGTTTTATATGTTTGAACAGTGTATATGCATATGAACCGTGCGTGCATGTTTTTTTCGCTGTTTTTGTGTTTTATTTTTATTGAATTAGATAGTTTGGTTTTGATATGCTGCAGGCTGCCTATATTCGATATGAAGTCTATGGAAGTAAACCTAAGACTAATTTATATTATAAATGTAAGGTCCTAGATATCATTAAAAAGACATTATCTGATATAGGACAAGAGGCGTTGGTTAATCAGTTTCGGGCAGGGGTTTTTGGACATTGGTTGGATTGGTCGGAAAATGGACTTAGTTCGTCTCTATCATTAATTGAATTATTTAGTCATGAGACTCAGTCAAATAATCCAGAGTTGTTAAGGTTTAGAGTCAGTGGGCAGGATATCATGTTTTCACAGAGTGAATTCGCCCTTATTTCTGGTTTGAATTTTGGAAAGGCCAATATTGATCCTACTGCACGCCATGACTTAGAATCTAGTACTGTTTTTAAAGTCTTTTGCGGTGGTCAAATCCTAAGTAGTAAAGAACTTTTGGATAGGTTTCAATACAAAAAGATTGATAGTACTCACGGTTTATTGTACCTTAGGGTGGCCAATATATTAGCATATTGGTTTTTTGGACTAGGGTATACTGAAAAAAGAAAAATAGAAAAGTGGATGTACGTTTTAAGTGAGGATCTTGATAGTTGGAACCGCTTTCCATGGGGTACATATGCATACAAAGCACTGCTCTATTACAAAACGCATATACCCACTACTCGGATTCAACTTGAGAAAAAAGCCCTTCATCTTCCAGGTCCCTTTTGGGTACTACAGGTATGAAATTTTCAACATCTTTTATCTTCATCTTTTTTGTCAATGTTTGTTGAAAATAGTTTAATTTTTTTAAATGTTGTTAGGTTTGGGCCTATGAGGTCATTCCTGAGTTGGGGCAGGCATGTGCCCGGCTAGTTAAAGCCAATGTTGAGCCACGTATGCTGAAGTGGCGGTTCAGAAGATCCAGTGTAAAAAACTGGATAGCCTTCTTCTCCCAACCGGTAATAAAATGAAATTTCAGTGTTTTATTTGTTTTGAACGGAAAACTGATTATATTATCTAATATATTTTTAAATTTTGCAGCTCATTGTGTTAACCGCCCTGCCTCCTTCGCCCTCTGAGATGCGTACCCAATACTGGCGATCTGCGCAAGGAAATGACAAGATGGGTGTGAGTTATGTGGCTCCGATATCTACACATTCCCTTTTACAAGGTGAAGGGTCAATGATAGAAAATTTCAAAGAGAGTAGCCCTCATCTAGAGATACCAGTACACACTGGGTTGGTTGAAGATTGGGTTACCGGCGGTGCAATGGTAGAAGTAGAGATCAATGATTTGACGAACGAGATTGAGGAGGAGGAGGAGGATGCCACTGAGCATGCAAATGTGCAGACTGGGGAGCCCATTTTGCATGCTGAGCAGCCCGATATGGAGACTGGGCATGATTCGGAGCCACCATCCCCGGTGCAGAGAAAGAAGAGACGACAAAAACGGCAAAGGATACCTAGTTCTTCTTCATCCTCGGGCGGGGAAGAACGTAGGCAAGAGAGAGATCAGAGGATGTTTGGGAGAATCAAACAGTTTGTGCTAGATGATGTGAAACACTGGGTTTTGGATGAAGTTGTTCCAACTTTGAAGGAGTACATTAAAGAAGTGGTTACATCTTCGTGCCAGCGATCAGATGCTTCTTCCTCTGAACCCCGTTTATCCAGTATTTTGCAACAGCGACAGCCACAGCCACGTTCTGACGCACCACAGGTATATTTTATATAGTTTAGCCGTATTTTGCGATTTAATTTACTAATCTTAATTGCAATGCAGACATCTGGAGGTTATGTTGATGATGACGATGAGATGGAACCCATTGTCCAATATTTTGGACCTCTTTCTGTGAATAAGGTCATCAGGCAATCTTACCAAGCATTCCGGCAAGGTCCACCAGATAAGGCCCGCATCTCTCAAACAACTGGCATGCGGCTCACGAATGCCTTTTTTGCACAACTGGAGGACTCATATACATACTTAACCGTGCCGCAGATAGAGATGTTTGTTCACGCCCTCTGGTGAGAATTTATTTATTTAAATTCGTTGTTGTATTTATTTAATTAAATATTTGAGTTTTATTTAACATGTTTTACATGCCCACAGTGTGAAATTGATTTCAAATAACAAGTTCGTCCTCTCTGCTTGTAATCCCGATGATGTTCGCATTCTCACCCCGAGATTCCAGGTTAGAACTTATTTATTTATTTTATTAATTATTCATGTTATTTACATGTTTCGTTTTTGATATGAAATATGGCTTTTATTCAACAAGTCTTATCCGGTAACTTTGCCGACTCGATCAAAGCCACCGGGTGTTTCGGCAGAATTGCTAGAGTTCATGGAAGGAAAGGACAGTCAATGTTCTCGGCCGTGGTACAATGCGTCTGTGGTAAGTATTTGTTTAATTAAATATTTGAGCATTCCTATTAAGTTATGATAACAAATTATTTTTTTCCAGCTAATCATGCCGTATAATGTTGGAGAGCATTGGTTTACATTGAAAATCGACCTGTCAACTTGGAGTTGGTGGATATATGATGCTACAGTCAAACGACAAAATCAGGTTGGTAGGAGATACAGATGTGAAGCAGTACGGCGCATCACAGATCAGCTCCACAAATATTTGACTGATGGGAAATACTGGGCCAAGAGCACGCTTGGTCTGACGCCGTACACGGAAAAGATGGCGGTGGACTTTGCTCCAGGGTTCGAAGCTTATGACCATTACAGTGAATCGGTGTATGCATGCATGTTTATGGACCAGTTGATTTGTGGGCGCCCGAATGTACCTTGGGCCGAAAGGGAAGGATGTCAAGATAGATATCGATTGTATATGGCTCATTGCTTATTTGATTTATCATTTGATGAGTGATGTAGAATTTGTAACATGATATTTTAAATTGTTTATTTATATATTCGAATATTTTGGTTTTATATGTTTTGAATTATTTTTGTTTGAATGTCTTGGTTTTTTGGGTTGGTTCATTTTGATGGAATATGATGGTTTTTTGGGTTGGTTAATTGAGTGCGAATAAGTTGATTTTTTGTTCAGTAAATTGAGCCGCCTATTCTTGGTTTTTTTGCATAAATTGGACGAATTCCAGTCAAAATTACCGAGTTCCATCCCTTTTTTGAGTAATTCAATCTCAATTCTAGTACTTCCATCCCAATTTCGAGGCCTAATTTATTAATTATTAAATAGAAATATTATCAATATTTTGTCCATTTCGGATGGAACTCGTCCAATTGGGATGGACCTCGTTCCAATTGGGATGGAAGTCGATAACTTGGTGTGGAACTCGCCCCAATTATCAATATTTCGTATCCGGATGGAACTCGTCCAATTGGGATGGACCTCGTTCCAATTAGGATGAAAGTCGATAAGTTGGTGTGGAACTCGCCCTAATTATCAATATTTCGTATCCGGATGGAACTCGTCCAATTGGGATGGACCTCGTTCCAATTGGGATGGAAGTCGATAACTTGGTGTGGAACTCGTCCCAATTATCAATATTTTGTATCCGGATGGAACTCGTCCAATTGGGATGGACCTCGTTCCAATTGGAATGGATTTTGATAAATTGGGATGGAACTCGCCCCAAACCTCAATAATATTATTAATTCGTAAAATATCAGTTTAATTTCAACTATAATGTAACCATAAAATTATATTCCTAAGACTATAATGTACGAATTAATAACATTATTCTTAAGACGATTTGCTACAAAATTCGAAGCAATAAATTACAAGCAAACTCACAATTTTATTAATAATTTTCTAAAAAATTACACAATTTGATACACATTTTGAAACACATTTTGATAGAAAACACCGAGCTAGTGAAGGAGACATTGTATTTGTGTTCCTTCACCTTGATGTCTTTTCCAGGAACCTAGCAACCATCTTTTGATTGCTTTCCCTGGTAATGGAGGTTATATCTCCATAACGTGATCGCTACTCCATGTGACGTAGGAAAAATCCTCTTCCGAACTGTTTGAACGAATGAAAAAATCCTCTTCCATTTGAGCAAGTGCACGATATCTTGGCTCTATTTTTTATTACTTCGTATGAGGGGAATAAAGAGTAAATTCCTCCACCCTTAAATAGAAGTTAAATTTTAAATAAAAAATTGTTTTAAAAAAATTATTAATCCTAAGTGGTCGACATGTGTAGTGCCACGCATGCATTAATTATTTGAGCATCTTTGCAGATATTCACTTTCTGAATTGGCATGCTTGAATTATTTGAGCATCTTTGCAGATATTTACTTTCTGAATTGGCATGCTTGAATTATTTGAGCATTTATTGAAATACAAGTACATGACCGAATTCCCTACCAATTGATTCGATATCCATCTCATTTGATCGAATTCCTTCCCAAATTGGACGAATTCCATCACAATTTATATGAAATATTGCTAATATTTGCGAGATCCATCCCAAATTATCGAGTTCCATCGCAATTTCGATGAAGTCCATCCCAATATATCGAGTTCCATCCCAATTGGGATGAAAAATTGCTAATTTGGTTACATTATAGATGAAATTGAACAATAATGTACGAATTAATAACATTATTCTTAGGAATATAATGTTATGGTTACATTATAGTTGAAATAAAATTATAATGTAGGAATTAATAACATTATTCTTAGGAATATAATGTTATGGTTACATTATAGTTGAAATAAAACTATAATGTAGGAATTAATAACATTATTCTTAGGAATATAATGTTATGGTTACATTATAGTTGAAATAAAACTATAATGTAGAAATTAATAACATTATTCTTAGGAATATAATGTTATGGTTACATTATAAGTTGAAATAAAACTATAATGTAGGAATTAATAACATTTATTCTTAGGAATATAATGTTATGGTTACATTATAGTTGAGATAAGACTATAATGTACGAATTAATAACATTATTCTTAGGAATATAATGTTATGGTTACATTATAGTTGAGATAAAACTATAATGTACGAATTAATAACATTTATTATAGTTTAATTTCAACTATAATGTAAACAAATTAGCAATATTTTGTCCAAATTGGCATGGAACTCTCTAAATTGGGATGGACCTCGTCCGAATTGGGATGGAACTCGCTTAATTGGTGTAAATTGGGATGGAACTCGATAGTAAGGAATAATATTAGTCTCAATTCGGATGGAATTATATAGATTGGGATGGAACTCGTCCTAATTGGGATGAATCTCGCTAAATTGGTGTGGAACTCGGCTAAATTATCAATATTTTGTCCAAATTCGTTAATAAATGGGTGTTATAGACATGTCACATCAGTCTTGCATTTACACACGTGAAAGTGAAACTCTGAAAAGTTGCTCATATAATGCATATGATTCTTACACTTTTGTCTACCAAGCCATTTACTATTCCTTTCTATATAAAGGTGATTTTGTATAGTTCCAAACCATTTTTTCTTGATTCATAAATTAATCCAACTACGAATGGAGGTTTTATTTCTTTTTCTCTTTATTCCATCATCCTTTATGAATATTGATGAAATAATTAGTGAGCGCTTGCTCAAATAAAATTCGAATTCAAATTAATACAATTGTGAGTGTGCTTGTAATTTATTTCTTCGAATATTGTAGCAAATTATTAAATTATATATCGTTAATTTGTCAAAAAAAAAAAGTTCAATTCGGACTGTGCTTGAATTAAAGATGTTAGTCATTTACAATTTTATAAAAAATAAACTAATTCGCATAGATGGAAGTCGGTCTTCATTAAGTCAATAGAATAGGGATGGAACTCGCCAATTTGGGATGGACCTCTGCCGATTTGATATGGAACTCGCCAATTTTGGATGGAATTCGTCTCTTATTAAATAAATGGAATTCTGTCCCAACAACATTGAGATGGAACTCGCCAATTTGGAATGGAAATCGGCAATTTGAGATGGAATTAGGCCAAAATTGATCAAAATAGTGCACTTGCAAGTCATTGACAAATCACATCACTCTTGCATTTACACATCAAAGTCTGTGCAAATTTAACTTATTCAGTAAATAAATGCACCCATAATTTATCGACCAACAACATTGTTCACATTCATTCCACTAAGTCCCTTCTATTTAAATTCACATCATTTCATTCCAAAACCATAACAACAACAAATGACTATTCTCTCGCTCTTATTCATTTTTTGATTCCAATCATATGTCCCATATTTCTTTTGATTCCAATCAATTAGAAGAGGATTTTTCCTACGTCAAACAATCCGGAAGAGGATTTTTCCTACGTCACATGTAGTTAAAATCCTTCATCCGGATTCCTCGACATCTTTCTCCTTTTCCCAAAATCGGAAATAAGGAAAGCCACAAAAAGAGGGTTCCAGCCGATCAACCCTTGCTTCTCCGTTACGGGAAAAGAGATGAAATGTTCTAGTTAGTGAGCATCAATGATAGTATTTCTGATGGAAACCCGGTGGCTTAGGAGAAGCAGAAACTCTCTCCACCGACAAACAATTTTGGTGCTCACTAATTAATATATTTAAGCAGCGAAAGAGATGAAGGAGACCCAATGACACTGCTATCTCCTCCCCGGAAGAGGATTTTTCCTACGTCACATGGAGTAGCGATCACGTTATGGAGATATAAATGTGTATCAAATTGTGTAATATTTTAGAAAATTATTAATAAAATTGTGAGTTTGCTTGTAATTTATTGCATCAAATTTTGTAGCAAATTATTTTATTATTTACGTAAATTCAATTGGGAGTGTGCTTGAATTTTCGATGTTAATCATTTATAATCTTATAAAAAACAAAATAATACGCATAGATGGATGTTGGTCTTCATTAAGTCAAAACGCATTGGGATGGAACTCGCCGATTTCGGATGGAAATCGCCAATTTCGGATGGAACTCGCCAAATGGGGATGGAACTCGCTTATTTAATTAAACAAATGGAAATCTGTTAAATTGGATGGAACTCGCCGATTGAGGATTGAACTCGCCGATTTTGGATGGAACTCGCAAAATTGGGATGGAACTCGCAATTAATTTAACAAATGGACCTCTGATAAATTGGATGGAACTACCCAATTGTGGATGGAACTCGGCCAAATGGGATGGAACTGGCTCAAATAATTCACATGCATGCAAACACATTCAATTCGACTTTATTCAATTGAATAAAGCCAACATTTGCGGAGTTGGAATAAATATCACATGTATTTCTGAATTTAATAGTACAAAGATGCAGAAATATTACTATTATAACTATTCAAACTTATTATTCATGACTGAAAATATTTTGTCGCAAGTGAAACACTCATTCAATTTGAAACACTCTCTCATGCAATCGAATAATCATTCTCAGAAAATTCTCTCAAAAAATCAAACACAATCAAACACGCTTTCTCAAAAAATATGGAAAATTTTCGTTCTATCATTTTGCATTACAATGGTCAATGGGACAATGCATACAACTACATCGGCGGTGAAGAACGAGTTATCATGATATCCACTCATGATATCACGATAGAAGGTCTCCAAAGAAATGTTCAATACATCCTAGATGCTCATGCCATGGTGGGCTCTTACACCCTTTATTATCTAGCTGAAACAAGAAGTGGGAGGACGGTTCCTTCAGTGCTGGCTACGGATACACACCTTCAACGGCTTTGTAACATGTTGTGGGAGCCGAAGCTTTATTTAGTGATGAACATGCAATCAAATGAAGCTGCTGGAAGCTCTCGTCGACAACCATCTCCGTACAGGCCATACATGGCTTCATTGAGCCCACAACCGCACAACCCTTATAGTCCAACACCAGAAGAACTACATCGTTTTTCTACAACCATGATGTTTGGAGAAGGAAGCAGTGGAAGTCGAAGTTCTCCAGTCCCCGATTTAAACTACAATGCACCTGAAAATGATAGTGATGATGATGGCAACCATGATGGTGGTGATGAGGGTGATGATGATGAAGACGGTGCCGACACACAAAATCCGAATATAGTTGTCCATTCAGATGAGGACAACGAAGCAGAATTCGATACGGAATCATCCGATGGTGATGAACGCCACAATTACAATGCTTCGTTATTCAATTGTACAATTAAAGATTTCACCGCTTGGGTCCGAGAACAAGGTGGTATCGGTGCCATTGTATCAAGCCTGGTCCCGACTCAGCCTTTACCGGCTGAAACAGTTGATGTCCTAAGTCATCAAATGAACAACTGGTTATTGCCGATAATTCCAATAGATACATCTGACGTACCTATATCATGAGATGTTCAAGCAGTATTGGACGAGGAATTGCAAAAAGGATCATTGTTTTGGTCTAAAGAAGACTTGTATGTGGCTGTCGGACTTTGGCACATGGAGCATCAAGTTGAGTTTAAAGTGTCGCGATCTACCAAAACTCGGGTGGAATATAGTTGCAGCCGCAGCGATAACTGTTCGTTCATGATTCGAGCCGCTAATTCAGATGGATGTTGGATTGTATACAAATTCTGCTCGAGTCATACTTGTGTTACAAGTATGGACAACATCCGAAGCAGAACTATACGCTCGAAGGCTATCTCTGCATATTTTGCCCGGAGAATGCGCCGACAAGGATCGATCATGAAACCGCGAGATATAATGGCGGAGCTGCAACATAATTTCGGCATTAAGGTGAGCTACAGCAATGCCCTACGAGCTCGAAATGGAGCCATAGCTATGATATATGGTGGCTTAGAGGATTCTTTCAACTTGCTGCCGAAATATTTTTATGTTCTCGAACAGCACAATCCCGGCACCGTTACCGATCTTAATATCGGCGAAGATGGACGACTACGACAATTTTTTGTTTGTTTGGGTGTGTCGCGTGCAGCATTCTCAACTTTATTACGGCAAGTGATTGTCGTTGATGCCACACACCTCAAGGGCAGAAATAAAGGTGTGCTATTGGTTGCTGTAACCAAAGACAGCAACGAGCAGATATTTCCTCTGGCAATTGGATTTGCACCAATCGAGAATGATGAGAGCTGGACTTGGTTTATGTCCCGGATCCGGATGGCTTTCAATTCTGATGAGCATTTGCTGATTGTTTCAGATCAACACATCAGCATAGCAAACGCAGTAAGTACGATTTATCCAGAGGCAACACACGCTTTGTGTTGTTACCATATCCAGAGCAAGTTGACAACCTTCACTGCTCCAATTGTGAGGTTATACCATAAGGCAGCCTATACTTATCGTCCTATAATCTATCAGAAAGCAATTGACCAGATTGCACAATATTGCCCGGCAGCTTACGAGAAACTCATGATGCTCGGACCGGCAAAGTGGGCAAGGTCAAAATGCCCAGTTCGCCGATTTAGCTTCATGACATCGAATGCAGCCGAAGTATTCAACTCCCGACTGTTAGATGCTAGACGTCTGCCAATCTGTTCCGTTGTCGAGCTATATAGGCACATTGTAGAAAAATGGTTTGACAAAAGGCGTGCTAAGACGTTTGCAAGAACCGAAGAGTTGACTGAGGAATGCGTGGCCAAAATGACTCCAATGGTGGAGCTCTCACACAAATACTCTGTTGTGGCTATTAGTGATGATCAATTTAAAGTCAGCCTCAAAGATACAACGTGGAAGGTTGATCTCCAAGACAACTTGTGCGACTGTCGTGAATTTCAGCTGGATCTTATTCCATTCTCGCATGCTATTGCTGCAATTCGGTTAGTAAATATATAAATACATCATTCTTTAATTATAATGTTCACTACTTAATCTTTGTTGTTGACACAGCTTCAAGGGTACGAGTGTATATGACTACGTTTGGTCATACTACAAGACATCGAATTGGCAAAAAATATATGGAGGGGTTATACACCCACTGCCTCCCAAAGATGAGTGGATTGTATCACCAGAAGCACAAGCTTGCGTTGTTTTGCCGCCGATTGTGAATCGGCAAGCCGGTCGACCCAGAAATAGTCGTCGTCCTTCAGGAGCAGAGGCGGGACAAACATCGACCACTAGACGACGAGCTACAAAGAAATGCAGTATATGTGGATCTACAAGTCACACGAAACGTGGCTGTCCAGAAAGAGTTCCGCTTGATTAATTTGTTTGGTTTTTAGAAAATGTATTGCATAATGTATTGTAATATGTTTGATTTAATTGTCTTAAATTGAGGACATGAAATTCCGATTGAATGTGTTTGTGATTCCCATAATTTATATTTTATGTGCTTCGTATTTCATTTCAAAATACAAACAAATTTTACATGATTTATATTACTTGAGAATCGCAACATGTAATGTAATTTTCAAAAGATCCCACACGACCCTAAATCCTAAATTAGCCTTCCATTCCATTTTTGTTGAGTTCCACCTCATTTAAGCGAATTCCATCTGATTTAATCCGAATTCCATATGAATTCCATACGAAGTCCAACCGATTTTCATACGAATTCCATACAATAAAGCAGAAATAAACCGAATTCCATACGAAATAATTTCGGATTTAACAAAGTACCGAATTCCAGCTAAAATGGCCGATTTCCATCTAAATTGATTTACATCCATCCCAATTCAAAGCGAGTTCCATCCCATTTTCAAATTTGAAGTCCGCACAATATTTTTTATTACATTTTAAATTCAACCCTAAATGAATAATAATAAAATAATCAAACAGTTGGACTTTTCAAACAAATCGACAAAAATGATTGGGAGATTGAGATAGTTTTTACAGACAAAGTACACTTTTGCTATTTTATGGAGTTTTTCATAAGAGATGTTATTTGGTGGATGTATTTTATAACTTTTGCTATTAAAAATTATTCCCTCTTTATTATTTATAATATAAATAAGTTATACTTATAGAATGACACGATGGTGCCATGTGTCAAATTTTCAGCAAAAGAAACATGGTTTTAATTTTTAGGTGCTGCTGCTGGCTGCTGCCCATAGTCATCAAAATCACTTCTTTTTTTAATTTTTTTTTATCGTATTGGCCACCACTATTAATAGCCTTATATTTTTTTTGTTTTTTCTTAAGCAATAAAACTTTATATAATTTTCCCTCAAAAAAAAAAAAAACTTTATATAATTTCAATTTTTATTTAATAAAAATTTTAGAACTTAAAAATAAAATATCAATTTATTGATTAAATGCTGTTTAAATTCCACTTATATTACTGAAGTACTATGCTTTGGGGATTCTTCCACAGTTATGGTAATTTATGCTGTTTAAATTCCACTTATATTACTGAAGTACTATGCTTTGGGGATTCTTCCACAGTTATGGTAATTTACTTTTTACTCCCGCATTCTACTCACTAAATAAACAGGTGACTGACTTATTTTTTGGTATTAATTACTCCCTCCGTCCCGGTGAAATAATCCCAACCTCCATCCCAATAAAGTAATCCCAAATCTTTTTAGCACAGAAATTAAAAATTGTGAGTGTAGTAAAATTAATATTTTATTGATGAATGTAAAAAAATTTGCTATTTTAGAAAAGTTTAACTAATCTATGGGACAAACAAAAAAAAAAAAATGCGACTACATCAATGGAACGGAGGGAGTAATAAATATTTATTAAAATCATAATTATGTAAAAGTAGTTATAAACTCTTATTTATTAATATGATTATAATATACTTACGTATGTATAAACATAATTGTGTAAAAGTAGTTATAAACTCTTATTTATTAATATGATTATAATATAAGTTATTATGTATGTATAAATCTCCTGAAAATTTTATAAATAAATATAATAAAAATAAGTGATCACATATTTAAACATAAAAAAAAATAAAATTGGGTGATATTAAAATAAAAAACTCTTTCCTTTATTCAATAATCACATAGTAATACACCACACATTTTTCAGCTCATCTTTTATCACACATAAAACTAAAAAACAGCAGCTATATTTCACAAACGGAAACAAACCAAGCGAAATTCACTCAACCAGAGATATCAATGGCCTTCACCTCCGGCTTCTTCACTTCCTCCTTGGGCACCGTCACCGTCAGCACCCCGTTCTCCATCGCCGCCTTCACCTGATCCAGCTTCGCATTCTCCGGCAGCCTGAACCGCCGGACGAACTTGCCGCTGCTCCTCTCCACGCGGTGCCACTTGTCGTTCTTCTCCTCCTGCTCCTTGCTTCTCTCTCCACTGATCTGGAGGATGCTCCCATCCTCCACCTCCACCTTGACTTCCTCTTTCTTCAGCCCGGGGACATCGACTTTGAACAGATGGGCCTCCGGCGTCTCTTTCCAGTCGATGCGGGCGTGCGCCAGTGCGGTGGTTTCCCGGGCGGAGGAGGGGAGGTTGGCGACGGCGTTGGGGAGAGGAAAGCCCTCGAAGGGATCCCAGATGTCCAAGGAGAATGGGTCGAACACGTTGCTGCGGCGGCTGCCGAAGAAGCTTGGAATTATCGACATTCTAGACTTTAAAAGAGGGAATTTGTGTGTGCTGATTGATTGATGTAGAATTTCTAAAGCTCGAGTTTTCTTTGATGGAGAATTTGGATGAAGGAGGTGAGGAATTTATAGTCTGAGTGGAGATTTCTGGCGGATTCTTGAGCATATAGTGTATCTTCTAGATTATGCTAGTTCTTTCCCTTTCATTTTCTCCTTTATCTTATTCCCAAAAAAAAAAAAAAAATTCCTTTAATTTTTTCAATTATCGTTTGAGCTTCGGAAACTACTAGCGGGGAGGCCCATCACAACTTTTATAATTGATTTAATAACAAAGAAAGTTTTTAAAAGGAAACAGGTGGCAGGTGGTTTTTTTTTTATCAGTATGCAGTGGTAAAACTATGACACCCTATAGTTAATTATGAAAAATATTTTAATTTTTTGTTTTTCTTTGAATTATACTATAACTTTTTATTTTGTCTATTAAAAATATTATTTATTATAAAATATATCTTAAAGTTTCTTATATTACTTAATTATATCCTAATGTTTAATTCTGTTAATTAAAATATTTTATATCGCTAACAACGTTAACATTTTAATACAATATATGCCACATATATACCGAAAAAAGGGAAATGCCACACATTATTTAATATATGATTCATCAAGATTATAACATCATTAACGTGTTTGAGGGTATTTTTAATAGATAAAATTAAATATTATGGTATAATTCAGTGATAAGAGAAATATTGGGGGTATTTACTTTTTATAGTTGAGTGTATTTTTAATTGACAAAATGAAACACTAGCATATAATTTAGAGAATGAGAAACAATAGAGTATTTTTCATAGTTGACCAATATACTTTAGAGTATTTTTCATAGTTTTTCTGTGATAGAAATATGAGTTAAACTTTTTTTTAAATATTTTGACGTTTGAGTTTAAATCAATTCATTATTATTCAAAATAAAAAGGAAATTTGTGGTCCATTACTCGAGCCCTATAATAAAAGCATTGTGCTACACTGCTACTGCTAGGTTATGGATTTGAGATTACTTAAGTAAAATGTATTTATATTAAGTAAAAAAAAATGCAATCTATCTATTTTAAAATATTATTGATATTCTTTATAAGAAAGATTAATAAAAATAATAATTTTATCATTGATATCTCAAAATCATCGCATTAACATTAAATTTATTTTAGTTTAATTATTACTTTTTATGTCATAATTTATATAAAATTAATAATAACAAATTTCAACAAATGGGAAAATGTATCAAAATGTTAAAGAGATTAAGAGAATTTTATCCCTAACTTTTCCTGATTTATATAGTGTACCCCAATTTCAAAAAATAAAAACACAAGTGAATGGAAATTGAAGGTTCTGAATCTTCACCTGAATCATCACAAATCTAGAATAGTACAACATATTTTTCCCAGAAAACATAAATAAGCATCTTCTCCCTACTGAAAACAGATCTCACTCTCTCTCTATCATCCCCCTCACCCTCAGAACACATAACTGGCAAGAAAATACAAGCCTCTTAACAATTATTTGACGACCAAAATTACGTGTCCAATCCCTTGTGATTCACTCTGCTCAATTAGCTCCTCACTTCTTTGGGGCTCTAGGAATATCAAGATCCCGGAAGGCCGGGCTGTCGACTCCAACTCCCATCGCGTTGAGGCCATTGTCAACGTAAACGACAGCTCCAGTCACAGCCGAGGCCAATGGTGATGCCAGAAATGCAGCAGCGTTTCCAACCTCGTCTGTTTAATTCAAATGGCAAGCCTCAGTATCCAAAACATGAACTACACACAGCTGAGGATTTCGTAACGCGCTATTTTTTATAAGAAAGCACAACCATACACTTGTTAAAGACAATGCAGCATGAGTTGTGGGAGAAAAATAACTCACCGGCAGTTAGCTCCTTCTGCAAGGGTGCGTTCTCCAATGAGTAGTCGATAATCGTGTCAATAAAGCCGATGGCTTTTGCAGCACGGCTTCTCAATGGACCTGAAATGTGTCGATCCGTAACTTTAGAATATGCACGGAAGTAGAAGGTTGCAAATGAACTGAACTATTCGTGAACTGCTCAGATCTCGACTTCATAAAAACTAGTTCGGGTTCATAAAGTTAAGACTCGTGAGCATGGACATTAACTAAAATAAGTATGAAACATTGAATTAACTTTATTAAATAAATGTTTCACCACTTAAAAGAGTAATAAGCATGATAAATCTTGTAGTTATAAGAAAAAATGGAATTTGAGTAAAGATTTGAGGTTTTTCTTGGAATGAAATATTTTTTCTATTTTAAAAATATAATGAATATGTTAAATATAATCTAAATTAGAAAGTTCGTATAAGCTCGATTAAATTTCAAATGAATTCAATTAAAAAACTCGAAACTCGACTCGAAAATAAACGAGTAAAACTTGAGCAAAACACATTTGATTACACCCCTAATTATAACAAGTCAAGAGACTAGCTGAGATGGCAAAGAAATTAAGCGAGTAACCTGCGGATATGGTGTTGACTCGTATGTTGTGTTTCCGTCCAGCTTCAAAGGCAAGCACCTAAACCAAGTGAATAGTTGTTAGGGCAGCATGGAAATGTCAGAATAGACGAAACGTGATGAAAACATTGAATACGAAGAACTAACTTGCGTGTCACTCTCCAGAGCCGCCTTTGCAGAACTCATGCCACCACCATATCTACAAAATATAAAAAAACGAAACAAGGTTAATACAAAAAAAGGGTGTAGATTAAGATCATTAAACTCGAAAAAACAAGGTCATCTGTACCCTGGTATAATCCTCTCAGATGCAAGGTATGTCAAAGAAATTGTGGCACCACCTGACAAAGGATGACAATTGACAATAAAGAGTGCGTTCTAGTAGCGGAAAACACTTCATTTCTTTAATGAAAGTGCTCAAAGAAATATGGGAAAAGGTATGACAAACCCGGATTCATGATGGGAAGAAAATGTCTGAGGAGAGAAATGAAGGAATAACTTGATGCAGATATGGCTGCAAGATAACCATACCTTGATGTCTCGAGAAGAGGCTTACTAACCTGCATGTATTCTCCGGACATTTCAATACAAATGCGAATGTCAAGACAAAAATAAAAGACAGAACAAAAAAATGTGAGAAGGAAACAATCACCTCCGGACCATTGGCAAGTGAATGCACAAGAATATCAATTGTGCCGAAATCCTGTTTCACTGACTCGGCAACTTCCTGCAAGACAAGGCGGTTTTCATCAAGTGAACTAATTATTAATTAACACGACTATGCCTATCTGCATGTCCCGGAAACTCAGAGGCAAAATATATGATTGATGGAGTTTGAGTGGTTAACAAATTGATCAAGATTCTTGTTTATAAATAATGCAACAAAAGCTAGACTATACAGTAGCCTTATCGAGTACCAAAGAAAAGGGAAAACCAAAGACGAAGAAAGTGTAAAGGAGCCAAGACCTTAACAGTCCAATTAGAAGAGCCAGAGTAGCGCTTGTTTGTTTTGATCTGCATCATGGTAAAAGCTCATTTGTATAGATAGGAGAAACTAAACATATTCAATTCAAAAGTATCATGAAAAAACTTCTTCTTACATCTTCAGGAACATCCTCGGGAGAGTCAAAGACTGCATCCAGTGGGTAGACTTTTGTAATTTCCATCAAGGAACCATCTGGAAGCCTGAAACAGCATATTCCATGATCATCCACAGACAAAGAAAAGAAAGATAAGCACTTCTTGGCAGATAAATAAAATCATTTCTTACACGCGTGATTCATCAAACTTTCCACGTCGTAGGCTGGTTTCAAAAATATTTAGTGCCTAAAAAGTAGATGTTCATCAGATATATAGAATAGTTTCAGAGAGTTATAAAATGATGAAAGGCTAAGGAGGATATAAAGTTCATATACATACAGGAACCCATGTCCCAACTAGAATCTCAGCACCGGCAGCTGCAAGAGATTTTGCAATTGCCCATCCATACCCATTATCATCAGCTATACCAGCAATGAATGCCCTCTTTCCTGAAAAAACAATGTGTTATATGTCAGAAAGTTCCCGATTCATAATCGGGAACAAAGAGGATTTACCATACGACCAGGTAATTCCTCTGTGGTTGATGAGCACAAAAGGAGAATGTTTGAATACTACATAATAGGTATAGCGTGAAGAAACAATGGATGCAAGAAAACAAAACCGTAAGGCCTTACCTCTCAGATCAATTGGCAATCCTGGCAAAGGTTGTTTCTCGCCCGCCCCAGCCATTGCTTTTATACAATTCCTTTCTGACTTCGACGGATTGCTGGGGCTGGTCTTCGAAAAGGACTGTGTGGCAGGTACAAAGAATGAACTCCTAAGTTTATTCCAAGACTTGCCCTTGGTTTCATTACCAAAACATGCTATGCTCGATCTAGAACTTTGGTGAGAAGCAGAAATGCAAGGTTTTGCAACCACAAATTGCGTGATACGAGTTGCTGCTGCAGCCATGTCCTTCTAACTTAGAGGATGCTGCAAAAGATTTTCAATGAGAGTAAGCATCATGTAACATTTTTTGAAGAAAAATATGTAGGAAACGGCAAAACAGACATACAGACGACAAACAATCACACATCATCTCACTGATTTCTGGTGATCGAGCACACAAACAATCCCAACATTCAACTAAGACTTATTAATCAGAGTGTCAGTCTCTCAGACATCATCATATGGCTCCCAAAAGATAACAAGATCTCGAACATAAATGTTAATGCCATCAAGCTTCATGAGAAATATATCTATCGTGACAGAAAAATCATATATTTCAAGGGGAGAAACCAATCAAGAAAAACAATTAAGTTTCCATAAACAGACTTCTCCCTTCCATTGGAGCTTCTTCATAAAAATAAAACCCTCGATTATCCACCATAAATACAGATTTAACAATCAAAATCACATTGTACAGCAATTTACAGCACAGTCCAACACTAGGCCGAGCATCAAAACCACATATTATATCGGGAAAAAAAATGACATCCAAAACCTCATTGCTAAAATCTGAGCAAATAAATTCAAGAAACAACTGCAACACTCACGATCAAACAAATAAACAATAAAAATGGCATCCCATTAGAAATATTACACCAAATCAACAAACAAACAAAAAAAAAAAAAGGCAGTAAGAGAAAGCAGATCAATCTACACATTATGATCCCAAACTCGACAAGCCCATTTTGCACTCACATTTTTTGGGGAGAAAAATCCGCTCTTGAAAATATTTCTTGCTCTGCGGTGTGAGTGATGTGAAGAGGAGGTGCGCTGTAAATAAGTGTGGGAGTTCGATGAAAACTATGTTGTTTGGTTGAGGCTGTTAGGAAGCTTTGGAAGTGCCGTTAAGGCATGAGTTTTTTTTATTTTTTATTTATTTTCATTTTTTTTAGGTTCGGCATTTCAAACGCCCACGAATTTACGCTATAGCCCCTAGCTAGGGTAAGATCTAATAAACAAAAATAAATGAGGAATTCTCAATTTCATATATTTGTGTGTAAATGTATGACTAGTTTGACAATCGCACAAACAATTAAATTTTCATTTTATGATTAAAGAAAAATTGTTAAATATTTCAAATCAATTTGAAAATTCTTTTTTATAAATCTTTTTGTAAGAACAAAATAAATTCTAACAAAGTTAGATTTTATGCTTTCTCATAAAAGTTTTATGATGCGTGTGATGGGGTGTTAAAATATTCCGATGATTAGATCTTCATGAAACTTTACATGAGAATATACCACTTTACCTTATAATAGTGAAAATCTCTTCTTTTTATAAGTCGATTTTGTAAGAAGAAAATGTAATAGTTAAATTTTAAAAGAGTCAATTTTATCATTACAAATGACAAGAATGATGAGTCTTAAAAAAAATATTTAAAATGGCTAAAATTAAGATTTGTGGAAAATTCAATATTTTTACCATAACAAAATAAATAGTTATATATGGCTGTTTATAAAGTAAGAGGCCAAATCAATCATAAATATCATTTTCTGTCACTTAATCTCAATCATTAAGTACTAAACTGTCAACGTATTTAATGTGTAAGGTATTACAAAATAATTTACATCAATCACATATTTATTCAGACTCAATAATTATATGATTTTCTTTTTCTGAAGTTAACCAGCAAATGATCAGATTAGATCATTCTCAACTTCAAATTAAGTTAAGAATATGACTTGTAAATTGTTAATTGCTATATTATTCACATCGATTTTAATTGGATTAACCCATTAAATTTCAGACCAATTTTATTATATTGTACTCTCTACATTTGGTCATTAATTTCATTTTTGACCGGCACAATAATTAATACTATTGCTATGACCCGAAAATGAGTAAATCCATTTTTTGAGTTCATCGTAGAAAAAGGCTCAGGTCCACAGAAGATTGAAATCTCCAAGGAACATAGTTCGAATTAAAAAAGACTTTCGGCCGAGCTAATGTTGCCGAGCTCAGGAATGTTCGAGCTACTTAAAGGATAGCTCGAACCAACAAGTTAACGAGGTGTCGGCCAAGGCAGCTCAATCCAATAGGCGCGACTGTTCGAACCGGTTGTTCGACCGAAGTGGCGCGATTTTTGGTGAAAAGACACATGCTCAATTGAATTTCTATAAATAGGATCCGTATTTATTGTAATAGACACATTGAATTCTATCAATAAATAAAGCAATAAAAACAAAGTATTCTAACTCTATTTTCAATCCAGCATTTACTTCGTTCATCTTGTGTTCTACTCTTTTAAAATTATCAAGTATTCTTATTTAAAACACTTAGAAAATTCCATCATTAACAACTATTAATTAATGTAGTAGAATTAATATTTTATTAATTAATATTAATAGATAATTAGAAAATTAATCTAACAAAACATTAAAAAAAAAAAAAAAGAAGACTAATTGAGACTTTAAACTATAAACCCTAACCTTTCTTTCGCTATGTTAACTGTTAAGCCTTAATGTTATAGGATGGTTAGGGTTTAAAATTGTCAGTATTTCAATCCCTACTGGTTAGCACCTGAATGCATATGAAATTGATTTGATTTCTGTGGTTACCGCAAATTCCTTCTGTTCAGATTCGGAGATGAACTCGAACTTTGATGCAGTCGCTTCACTAGTGAAATTCCCCCTCCACAATCTCCTCCATTGCCGCACGATCGCCAAAGTCCGGCTGAAATGGGTGAAGAATCGATCTCTCGACCACATCATCGACCTCCAAACAGACATCAAAGCTGCTTGCCTCATAAAAGATGCTATAATCCGCTCTCCCACTGGATATCTCACCTCCAAATCACTCCTTAATTCTCAAAAGCTGCTGGGCCTCACCGTCCCCACTATGCGCTTCATGCGGAGGTACCCCACGCTCTTCGAGGAGTACCCTCATCCCAAATATGCTTCTCTGGCTTGTTTCAAGCTCACCGATTTGGGGAAGATGATGCATCAAAAGGAGTTGGAAGTATTCGAGCAGTGCCAAGATGATATTGTGGAGAGGCTTTGCAGGCTTCTCATGATGACACGGAGTCAAATGGTAAATAATTTCCTTTTTTCTTTTTCTTTTTTTTTGTTTATTTTTTGCTTCTGATATATATGTTCGTGGAAGTGTGTTTGATTATTAATTGTTTTCAAGAATCAAACGTGTTTGATGAAATCGGTGCCAAAATTGTTGTTTCCGGACGGAGACATTTCATGTTGTCCTGGTTTTAAAATTGCTATCTTTTTTAAGATAGCTGTTTTTCTGTCACAAAAGTGAATGTGTTTTGTTGTTGGAGTATAATGATTGTTTGATGTTTTCAAGAATGGGATGTGTTTGAATTATCGGTTCCAAATTTGCTGTTTCTGGATGTGACATTGCATATGGTTCTGATTTTAGAATTGCCATCTTATTTTGAGATTGCAGTGTTTCGCCTATGGAAAATGTATATGTGTTTTGTAGTTGGAATATAATGTGTGTTAGATGTCTGAAGAAAGAAATGGGTCTGAGCCAACATTACTATTTATGATTAAACATTTACATGTTTCTGGTTTAAGAATTGCCAATATTTTATGAGATTGCTGTTTTTCGGCTTGGTTTTAGTGTGAATGACTTATGGTTTGATATATGTCCCCAGCTACCTTTACAATCCTTACATCCTTTAAAATGGGACTTAGGATTGCCTGATGATTTCGACAAAAACTTGATTAGAAAGTATCCAGATCATTTTCGGGTGGTGAAGGGAACTACTGGCATGAACTACTTGAAGCTTCTCCAATGGCGGGAAGAGTACACCGTGTCTCTGTTGCAGAAGATGAATGAGAAGAGCATAGGAGGGAGCATTGACAGCGACAATGGGGTTCCCTGTTACAGAGAATTCAAGAGGGGTAAGGCTGCATTAGAGTTCCCCATGAGTTTTCCTAGGGGCTATGGAGCTCAAAAAAAGGTAAAGGCATGGATGGATGAGTTTCAGAAGCTACCATACATCTCACCTTATGAGGACTCAAGAGGAATCGACCCAGATAGTGATCTCATGGAGAAAAGGGTCGTTGGGGTGCTCCATGAGTTTCTAGGCCTGACCATTTACAAGAAGACTAAGAGGAATTACTTGAGAAGCTTGAGAGAGGAACTGAATCTTCCTCACAGGTTCACAAGGGTCTTTACACGATATCCTGGGATATTTTACCTGTCGTTGAAATGCAAGACCACGAGTGTGGCATTGAGAGAGGGCTATCAACGAGGGAGGCTGGTTGATCCACACCCTCTTGCTCGGCATAGGGATAAACTTCACTATCTTATGAGAACGGGCTTGATGTATCGAAATAAAGCATTGGATTGGTTGCCGCCTATGGACAATGTAGTTTATGATAACGTGGAAGGTGTTGGGGAAGAAGAAGAAGATGAAAGCGATGATTATGAAGAAGAAACTGAAGCCAGTGATGAAGGCTATGATTAGCTTTGTTTGTTTCAGCCATTTTTTGCGGCGGTGGAAAAAATTCCTGTATGAAAGATACAGTTTCCTATGTGGCTGCCATAGATGTGCTTCAAAGTCTCGAAGCTCTACAACCGGAGATATCGCCTATTAGTTAGTGAATTTTGTAGCTACCTATTGTTTTATTTAGGAACTAAACTCATCTCTTGAAGCATCCAGTGGATGTTTCACCACATGGTAAACCATTTTAGTACAAATACTTCGGTGTTGGATGAATAAATGGATGTGAATTATTTTTTTAATATATATATATATATATATATTATTTATTTATTTTTTATTTTT
>JAPKLW010000731.1:198891-220550 GCA_026898455.1 Plectranthus barbatus
CTTATTTTTCTTTATTACATCCACTCCCTCCCTTTCCCCCCCCCTCCCCCCCCCCCCCCCCCCCGCCCGGGGGGGGGGGTTTGGATGTGGAATGATCAGGAAATTCGCTTAATCAGGGTGTCGGATTGAATTGCTATCTTTGTTTCCTCAAGTATGTGGGCAGTGAATCTTACACCCTTTTTTCTGGTTCCTAATTCATTAGATTATTGAATTTGTTTGGTTAATGAGATGACTTAATTGAGAATAATCAAGTTTCCACCAAATTAGTCAGTTTTCCACGTGTCAGCCAAGATAATGGATCAGCAATGAAGCCGGGAGTTTAGTCTTGAGTCCGAACAGGAAGGACTTGGAAATGCATGATAAAGGTATTGGCGTTGTCAAATTTCTGAGAGGGAAAACCTTCTTCATCACTGGTGTAACTGGATTTCTGCGCAGTGGTATTGTCTTTACATACCTTTCCTACTCCTAACAAATGGTAAGCTATTCGTTTAACTCTCTTTTGTCGTCTGAGTTTCAGTTCTCGTTGAGAAAATGCTTCGGGCAGCCCCTGATGCTCACAAGATATTTGTCTTGATCAAGGTCAAGAGCAAAAATAGCTGCAGCAGAAAGATTGAAAAATGAAGTATGCGCTTTGCCCTCATCTCTCTCTCCACTTTCTTGTGCAGAGTTTCCTGATACGTCTGTGTGTATGTAGATCATCAATGCTGAACCCTTTCAAGATTTTGAAGCAAATTCATGGAAAATCATATCAAGCTTTGTTGAGCAAGTTAATTCTTGTGGTTTGATGAAGATGCAGCTGAGTTCATTTCCAGAGAGGTTGATGTAATCATATTTTCCGCAGGTACCACCACTTTTCATGAAAGGTTAGAAATTCAATCATTCATATATACTATTTTGGGTAACCACTCAAGCATAGGATGACTGATTATGTTCAAGTATTCCCAGGTATTATGATACAGCTCTGGACATAAATACGGGTGGCCCCAACCAACGACTCACGAGTAACGCCAAAAAATGCCTAAGGCTGAAACTGAAGCTCTTCCTGCAAGTATCAATAAGCAAGTAAGAGCAGTTTGATTTTATGGAGTCTATGCTTTATCTAGATAGATATTAAGTTAATCACAATAATGAAATGGTCCTTTCTGAGAAGAATGTTGTTAATGGGAGAAATCAAGTATCACTTCCCCATTTGAGTGTTGAAAATGAAATAAAGATAGTTGTGGAAGCAAAAAGAACTCTTGAAGTTGATTCACTTGCTCAAAATATGAAAGAACTAGGAATGCAGAGGTAGTGTAACTAAATCTTCATAAAAGGAAGGATATCAAGATCTCTTCGAGTCATTCCTGATCGGATTTCAAAAACTCTGTGATTGGAATAATGGAAATGTAATTTGGGATTTTTACTTTATATTATTAGGTTCAAGTTTCAACTTCTAATTTTTCTTGTTTATTTTATTTTAGATAAAAACCAAGTTTACTTATATTGATTTTGAAATGATTTACAATTATTCTAGAATTTCTCTTTGAATATTTTTAAGATTTTCTTTTAGATTATATACTATCTTAAAATAGTTACTCTAAGAGCATAACAAGATTTCAATAATTTAGGGCTCAATTAAATTGATTTAAAAGTAAGGTGTTTATTCGGCCTAAATAATTAAAAGTGAGACTCTGCAGGACATTATTTTTGTGGGATTGTAAGATGTTTGAGCACATTTTGTTCGAAATTCATTTCACATTGTGTATAATTATATCTTTCAAAATATGTATTATGAACAAAAACTAAATAATTTATTTTATGTCGGAATGGCTATGCATAAATATACATTCTGATCGGAATGTGCTTGTGTAAAATATATCCCGTTCAGAACATCTCGTCGTTTTTGAAAAAAAAAACTAAAAATCTCGCACAAATTTTGCAAATAATTAAAGATGATTCAATATGTTTTCGTTATAATAGTTGAGTGGCATTTATCTTTGGTATGAAATGAGAAACAGCACACAACTGTTTCATTTGAACCGTTCATGCATTTCATTCTGTCACAACTCACATCACACAACGCAAATTCTCTCCCCACAAACAAACACAGACACGAAACCAGCAAGATGAAAAAATAATCAAATAAACTGTAAGAAAATCCTACATCTTTTGAAGAGGAGGATTATTGTTTACAAATCACTCAAAGCTCCATCACTTGAGTAAGGGGTTTCAAATATCCCCCACGCTTTCTATCTATCGAGTATAGAAATCCACACACATCCATAACTCTTCATAGGTTTATAATCTTAATCTACCACATTACATGATTGAAAACTCTATGCCATCAAACAAGCTGTATTCTTCTATCGAATCCTTTCTATTGCATGACAGATTACCATCAGGGCAGCAGCTCATCTCTGATAACTTCATGGCTGAGACTGCTCCTTCCTTTAAGGTCACAGCCTCGTCTTTGAATCCTGTCGAGAGAGCTACAGGTCCGCCAAAATGGAAAAGAGAGAAGTTGGCATTCGCCTCATCAGACGTCCCATTTTGTCTACCATCCACGACTATTGGTGTTTCCCCAGAATGTGGTTCTGAGGGACTCACCGTCTGTACGCCGTGATGTAATTGTACCTCACTGAGGTTGGCATGATCCTTTGTGCAAGCTGCATTGGCCTGAGTTACTGGGGGGAAAACAGGCATATGAATAGGACTGATTAATGGGGGAGGGAGATGCTGTAAGCCCCCGTATTGCATGAGCTGTGGATTAGTGTTCAAGTCATATCCAAAATCGTTAGCAAATAAATAATGGTTGGGGTAGTCAAAGGACATCAATCCATTAGTAGGACCAGCAGGCCAAGAAACTGGACTTTGGTGGTAATAGCCCATAGCTGGAATCTGATAGACGGGATACTGTATGCTCTGATTATACATCATAGAGGGAAATACACTTTGAGGCTGAGCATTTATACCCAAATTTGCTTTCCCGTTCTCACAATATATGCCTGCTTCTGCAGGGATACTGCTCAATGAAGTGGGTGCTCCAGAGGCTGGTTCCTGGATGCCATCATCTATCAGTCTTGTGCTTGGACCATTCACAACTTTGTGACACTCATCAAACCCATTTTCAAGGCAATGCGACATATCAGAGGTTTTGTTAAACTCTTCTGAATCTGATGTGGAAGTTGATTCGAGATTTTGGCAGTTTGAGGAGGATGTGTTGCTGTCATCTTCACTGAGGCGGGAAGAGCTGCTCAGCAATGTATCTACTATCTTGTGAGGAGATCTAGCCATAAAACATAACTTGCCATCCTCTGCTTCTTCCACCTTTACGTAATTCTCAAACTTCTCTCTTGAATTGGATCCCTTTACTGTGTCTCTGCAAGTCTCATTTCCGGGCCTTCTTAAGTCCCTCAGTTCATTATCCTCTTCATTAGTTCCAACTGAAACATTTGTCAGTACCCTAGAAGTAGTAATACCAGATGATTCAGGAACTTGATCAGATTCAATAGTTTCCCCTTCGGGTCTTAAGGCTACAGAATTGCTTGGCACACATTTTTTTGGTGAATATAGAGGTTCCCAGACTTTCTTTGTAACAGACGAGTTGCTAGCATTGGCGTTGGTGTTGACTAGCCCATTAATCTCATGTGCGCACTCAAGTTGTGTGCACTTCCCACAATAGCATGCTTTCGATTTATCACGTGAAGACTCCAATTTATTCACATATTTAGGCTCTCGGATTGAATGCAATTCTGACCTTGCTCTGTAGTCGTTGTGATGGTTACAGCTGCAAACATGGGGATCACATCTGTCTCTTACTCTGTTATAGGTACACTGAAGTTTTTCACTCAATTTTGGACCATTTCTAGTGTTGGACTTTGCAGCATTAGCTCTGAGCTGCTTTCTGAAGCAATTAATGCTACTTTTAGGTTCAAAACCATCAGCATAAAATCTTGATTCAGACTTGGTATTAGCTAGTTCACTCACTGACAATGCAGCACTCTTTCTCCTATCAGACCATTTTAAGGTCAAATCCTGTTCGGTATCTTGTAACCTTGGTTTCCTTCTAGAATACCTATAGTTATAAGGCATAGAGGGGTTCAAATCTCTGGTGTTGCAAGATTCCACATTCACATTATCTTCAGGGTGATTTTCCATATTTGGTGAACTATACCCCGTAAATAATTGGTCATCTTGAATACCAGGGGGCAAAGGACTGCCGGTGGGAGTAGCTTCTCCTGTTCCACTGGCACAATCTCTGGTTTTCCCTATATTAACGCCCTCATTAACACAAGATTTTGCCTCATTTAGGGTATCAATAACCACGGCATCTCTATATGATTCGACACACTTCTTTTCTTTGGTTTCCTTCTCTCTTAGCCTTTCCTTTCTGCGCAGCTTTTTTTCCCTTTCCTTTGTTCTCCTGCGCTCCTTGCGCTTCTCTTCTTCGTGCTTCTCCTTTTCTTCTTCTTCAAGTAGTCTCGTCTGTAAGTTCAAAATAAAAGGGGAAAGTGAGGATTATTCAGAATTCAGGAAAAATATCAGAAGTAGACTGATAGTCGCACCAGTTTAAATATTAAAGGTGGAAGTACCTGCTTTTCTAATGTGATGATATCTTTGCATGCCACATGCACACGCTCTTCCAGCAATTTCAAACCAAGACAGACAAAATTGCTGCGTGCATTTTTCCGGGCAGTTTCCTCTCTAAAAGCCTTCTCAACCTGCAGGGTACCTGCCGAATTAGGGAACTTTGTAGAGATAATAAAACGTCATTGCACTGATGAAAACATTAAACAAACTCTCAGACATATATACCCCAAGATGAAAATGACTTCATATTTCACACTATAACAACTTAGCAATTTTAAAGTGATCATTCGTGATGGGAACTCAAAAGCATTTTATTCTACAGTCAAAAGGGGAAAAGAAAAAAGAAGACGAAAGAAGTTGCTACGTGATATTTTGGTGCCATATGCATGCATGCCACATTGGAGAAATCAACACTTACAAATAGATGGCAACTATTAAACTTGTGAATCCCATTCAATCACTAAGAACAAATCGGCAACAAGAGGATTCCATACAGACATCAATAATGTAAATTTGGAAACATAAAGGATGGAGAAATAATCATGCCTGTTCCTTGAAGATGACAGTTGCAGCATCTAGGAGAAATTCTCGTGCAAGTTCAGGACTCTTGGCATGTTTCTGGGGACGAGAGCACTCGCCATCAAACTCATTTCCATCCTTTTCCATGGAATCATCATCCTGAAAATGAAAAAGGGATTAATCATCATTCATAATATCATGTAAAGAAAGTAACTGAAAAGTAACGGACTGGTAGTAGAGAACAAAGGAGCTGATGACAAGTACTATGGATTCTTCAAAATTCTTTCATTTTAAGTTTACCTCTTCTTCCTTAGCCTCCTCGGCGTGCTCAAAGAACTTTCTGATATTTTCCCCTATTGAAATTGTTATATATCCATCGCCTACTGCAAGCCTGCAATGAACACAATGATAACCTCGCAAAGCATGAGCTTTCACACACAGTTCATTGCATCGTCCATCTATTTTCCAAGCCCTTAGAGTTATGTAGCAAGCACTCAGGCCACTTAGATCTAGACCATTCACTTGAACCCTAAGACTCAACCCAACATTTTTAAAATCAAAGATGTCAGATTTTCCTTCTCCAGTTCCAATAGCCCATTCAAAGTGATGGTATGTTCCACATACATCTAAAAATGTTCGATGCCAGTCAGCCCGAACTGTGTCATGGGAAACCTGATAATTAAGGCAGAAGATGCATCATTATTCCATCAGTACGGGATATCGAAATGACAATCACTGCACAGAAAATCCAGACTATTCACCTCATATTGGAAGACGGAATCTGCTACACAAAACCAACTGGTACAGCAAGGATCCTTTCTCATGCGCTTTAGCTCTTTCAGCTCCTTGAACTCACGTATCACATTTCTTCGACAATCTCTACAAAACCTTTTGCCGTCAAACCTGCAATAGAGGGATTTAGAGGTTTCGTTTGCATAGAGCTCAAAATTGGTGTATCCTTAAAAAACATCGAATAAAAAACCTCATCGAGCATTTTAAGAAGACTTGGTCCAAATTTCCCAAAAAAAAAAATAAGAAGACTCGGCCCATAATTGCATTGAATTTCAAAGTATAAGTTAGATTTTATGTGTAAATGCATCACTACATACTTATCTCGTCAATTCTACTGAAGTTGAATGGCAAGACCATAGAGGTAATGCAGAAGATCAAATCAAGTAACTTGATAATCAATTCATGACCGTTTGTTAAAAGCTCCTTTGAGCTCAGGTTGATAAGCATATCATACTACCTTGAAAATAATTTTATGCTTCATAAAATCTTAAGCTTGACTCGAACTTTACTGTGGTAGGTAAAAATGGAGTTAACCAGTATAAGAATATCAAACTATTCATGTTTAATTATGCTACAACTCATTTGAAGTCAATTTGATATGCAATCAAACAAGCTCACACATAATTTAAACATGCTTGAACAAGTGCTGATCAAGCTCAACTCAAATCATTTACAGTCCTATCTAGATGTAATTGAAGTTATGTTTTCCTCAATTCAATATGCAATCTTTTCGCATAAACACAATCAAAAAGCGTGTGAAAGGACATATATAAGAAGAAACCGAGACTTACAAACGACCACTTTAAATCGCTTGTCCATGAGAATTAAGCAGGAAACTGATAAACTAAAAAGAAAAGGAATACCACCATTTACAGTTGTTTCGAAACTGTTTGTAGTCACTGACTCACTGGAGACACAAAAAGTGTTTTAGTAACAAGAAAAAGAAAAGGTTGGGAAACAGGGTGGCGCACCTATACATTAGCTTTTCAATAAAGTCCTCTTCTTTCATCCTTAGAAGAGATTGCCGTGTCTCCTCTCCAAGCGCAGACCAGAAGTCCACCAATGTTTCCACAGACAATCGGGCAGTATGAAGAGCACAGGTTTCCCTTGTTCCATGCCATCTACCATATCCTGTCATTCCTTGACTTATCCATCCTCGACCACCTCCCCCACATGCATCAGGATAGAGCAATTTGCGTTTTCTTTCCCTTGCACGTGCACTGTCAAATACCTGATTTAATTTAAATATAATGGAATTAACCTAAGTTGCTTCCTAAAGAAAACAAAACTACACGAAATCAACACTAATTGTGGAAACTTACATTAAGGAGGCCCTTCAAAGATTTTGAGTGAACGTAACAGTCCAAAAGCGTTAGAGTGCCATCCCTGGCAGTAGTTAATCCACCCCAAGGATGGATAGATGGATCTATCACATCACCTTGTTGTTCATTGTCATTGCACAAGTCGCCACAGTTCTGATTGTTTGTGAATTGTCCACTGCAATGGCCTCTGGTTGCATCCCTCTGTATAGACTTTCCATACAAAACAATCTGTAAAAAATCTTCAAGCAGCATGCCATTACACCTAGAGCAGTACATATTCTTACGAGCATGCTCAAAGAGTGTTTGTTTGTCAATCCTCAGAATATTCTGCCGTGCTTGCGTTGTCAGCTCACACCAAAACTATAAGAAAAAAACAAGAACCTTATATCGTAATCCAGTTTCATTTACAGCAACTTACTGAAGCATACCGATTCACTTAATGGAACGTTAGTTAAACAAATGTATGATACTCCAGATCATTCAATGGAAAACCAAAGAAAGGAAGAGCTACGACAGTGAAACAAAATCTCATCTCAGGACATGAGAATAAGATTTTTGAATCACCATGGAAGCAGTATATAACACAGAAAATGCATGCAGAACAACCAGATTTTGCTTAACGTTCGAATTCTGACCCATCAAATTCAGTATAACAAAAAAACAACGGTTACTGGTGGGCGTAGGTTTAACTGTTTTATCCCGATCAAACATAGAGCCAATTCATACTATCGAATTCAAATTCAGAAATGGCAACCAAATAGCATTACAAATCACTTAACAATCTTCCACTTGAACCCTAAAACCTTCCAAACAAAATATAGAAAGTAAACTAACACCATCCAATCAACAGAAAATTGCAAAAACTCACTAAACCAGTTCACAATCACAATCCAATCAAACCGAAATATACATTTGGCCACATTTACCTTGTTCAGCTGATTGTAGTTTGTATCTCCCCGCTGCTCCGACCAGAAGCTATCGCTAGACACCGATGATCCATTCCCCACCAATGAATTGTGATAAACAGTCCCATCAGAAGCGCCGCAGGCATTAATTCTATTCGCTACCCCCGGCATTCTGTCCCCTAACCTCGATTCCTCTCGCACACAATCCTCATTTCTCAGCACAGAATCCCCTCCAAATACCGCCGTCAGATTCAGTAACACCCATAAACGAGAATGAGTTCACGTGTTTCACTGGCCAATCAACAAACGATATCCGTATCAATATAGAAGTCCTGCTAACGGCACATTCTTACACCAATGGAAAATTTTGTATCCTCCTGATAGAGAAATGCAGTGAGATTGAGGCCGTGAGGATGAATCTAGAATGGGAGAGATGGATAGAGAGGGAGAGATGCGGGGTTTTGGCGGAGGAGATTTGGGAATGTGTGTGTGTGTTTGTATAGACGGAGATTGGGGCAAAGGAGATTCGAAGAGTGCAGGTAGGGGCACGCTCATATAACAACAGTGTTTGCGTTCCTTCTTTAATTTCTCACCCTTTTCAGTCATAAAAAAATAAAGGGTAATTATTTAAATAATTTATTATTAATTTACAAATTAAGAAGATGATTTAATTATTGATTCAAAATTCAAAACAAATTCAGAATTGAGGATTTAAAAAATTCCAAAAAAGTTTTTTTTTTTTTATTCTGGTTGAGAATTTTCTTATAAATCCATTACAAGTTTTAGATAATTATGAGATTTTATTTTATCATTTTTAGTTTATGAATATTTATATTATATTATAAGTTGTAATAATGCAATTTTATTTCGACCCATTTGATAATAATTTTCCAGATAGTCTGCTGATTTGCCGTAATTTTATTTTATTTTTTCATTTTGCTAACTTGGAAGGAAAAAAAATAAAAAGGATGCGATTTTTCGTAAAGTGGAAGCGTTGTATTATCTGATTCACTACAATCTGAAGAAAGGAATAAATGAGGCTTGTATTAGTATAGGAGTGAGTAAACCCCAGCCGCATGAAATTATAAAGCAGACTCAGAAACGAATCAAGCAAAACTGGCAAAAGAGTTAACCGAGGAAAAATCAAATCACAACCTTCAAATAAAGTTGTAAAAAATTAAAACGATGTCCCCACTCATCTTCAGAAATATGTTGCTGTTTTACAGGTAGAATACGAATCAGGTTAACCCGTCTTGTTTTAGACCATTCATGTCGAATTATAAGCTAATTGATCCGAATCAAATTTTATTGACTTTTTTTTCGAATTAAAAAATCTTGACCCTAATCCTTCGAACTAACATATCGGGACAATAAATTTATTAAATTTGTTTTATTTTTAATATTTTTTTCACTCTTTTAATATTTAAAATAATAAAAGATAAATAAGATTTTACCTCTCTTTTATAAATAATGCAACACATTAAAAATATATATTTTTTTATCAATATTTGAATATTTTTTAACTTCGTAAATAAATAAATAAATTTAACTATGAATTGAATACTATTTAAATTAAATAATATTTATATAACTTAAAACTTAATTAATAAATATTAAAAATAAATTTTAATACTTTAATTATAATAAATACTCCCTCCGTCCCGAGTTATTAGTCTCATATTCTTTTTTCGTCCGTCCCAACTTATTAGTCTCATTTCCTAAAATAAAAAAAAATCTTCTCATACCAATAAAATATTAATTCCACTAAAAGCAAATAGGACTAATAATTCAAGACGAAAGACGGAAGGAGTATATTACAAATAAATAATTGAATTAACCATACCAATCCATCAAATTTCAAATTTTAACCCTATTGGGCCTCTGATATTTAACCTCGAACTATTCAAGCTAAATATTTTCAAGCCAAAATATCTTAACCTTTACATAGTAATCAGGTCAACTTACTTATATTTTTGGGCTAAAATATTTTAACTCTTACCAAATCTATTTTTAAAAAATAGAGGCATATTATAAACTCCCATCTGAAAAGGAACACTGGGTTTCATCTCCAGAGTCGAACCATTCCTACTTAATAATCGAGTGACAATTTATATATAATAATTATCACAGCAGCATTTCATTCTCTGACAAAATCACTATAACAACAAGATGGTCACAGCAATTCATGTAGGGTAAAGAAGAATATACAAAATCATTTGCCATTTTCAGAGATTCCCCAGGAGTCTCTCCTTGCCTAGCCTCACGAGCTCTTTCACCATTTGCCAGCGTTCCATCGACAAACATGTTTCTCCGAAACTCACCGACATAAGTCGGCCCATGGTAAGCCATCTGCAAGCCAAAAACCACCGTCTCAGCACAAGAAACATTGGTTGCAGAATGGGTATTAACAGTGGGGCTACTACTGTTTTACCTGCTAAAATCTTCACTGCCTAGGCTTCTATCTTCTTGTCTAGCAGCAACTAAATCATCTTCGACAACCTATAACATATCATGCCAACTTATTTCAGCAAAAGATTTTTTATCTAGAAGCCAGTTAAATCTAATCAAATGACATTCATCGCCAACATAAATTAGGCATAAGCCCTTACCTTTTGCAGTTGTGGCTCGATTGAATGAGGTAGTGATTTCATGGTAGCCAAATACCATCTCCATGCTTTCATCATTTCTCCATGCATCCCCAAAGCAGAGTCAACTGAAGATGGCCGAAAAGGGAGAACAATATCAGCAGGCAGGATATTTGATTTGCCTTCAGAAAGGACCAGGAATTGAACATCCGCAGCCATCTCTATTTTGTAGTATGTGAAGTCATACTGAACCTGTGCGTGGAAAGAATAAAAGGCAAGTGATGTAAATAAGGGGCGGGTCATGACATAAACCTCCATCAACAACAGCCACTAAATTAATCAAGAAATAAAACCTTTTGCGACTCCATCATGCTTTTCAATACTTGTGCATTTTCAAATCCTGTTGAGTTGAGGGTTCCAGTTTGTAATGGGGTCTCATCAATGGTTAAATGTGATCCATCAGCTAACTGTAAAGGACCAGGCATCAGCCTGTAGAGACAAGATCAAATAAGTTAAGATGCAATTGAATTTTATGTTTCATCATTCATCAAGCAATAGATTAAAAAATATATTCAGTAGCTAGTATAATTTATTCTTTACCTATTTGTGTTGTAGTCCTTTTTCGGAGAGAGGGTAACTGAATTTAGGTAATCAACTGTGAGAGACAAGCATTCAGAGAAAGGAACCACATCCCTTATTGCAAGTTTAAGATTATTCCCAAATACAGATATGCTTTCTTTGTTAAAGCCAGTAAGATTTAGAGAGAGTTTGCCAACAGCAACTCCATCTACTCTTGCATGCACCTGCACGTAGCAACATCGAGCTGGTAAATTACCAAAAATAAATGAGGTCATCTTAAGTTCTTAAAAGGATCTGCTTGATGTCCTTGATTAATCATGTATAAGCTCTGCACATTTTGTATTTCAGTAACAGGCAGAGAAACAAAGAATATACCTTGGATAGCAGGTGCAATAACATGTATTCAGCTGCCAGCCGATCTTGTCCAAGAACAGCTGTGAGATGTCCTACAAGAGCTTCCCTTATTTCCTTAATTCCGGAAGTTGATAGCTACAAAGATTTGGAAAGCAAAATATAAACTGAAAAATTGGCCACCAGCAAGAGAGACATAGATCAATCTACTGAAAGTACTACACACAAGTATACAACACAACTGTGAGAACGAATAATTGCTATCTTATCAAAATTACCTCCAAGCCAGGACTTGATACATAATCACAAACTTCAAGCTTCCGGTGAACAATACAATGAAGTCGAGGCACCTGTGCAATTACAAGATCAGCATATACCATCTTGCAATTACCAAATTATCTTAGACAATAGGCAACAAAAGAATAGAATCTATTACATAATTACAGAAACTCTTAAGAGTGGCATCATGAGGAAGTATTCTAGGTATTGAGAAATAGTTATAGATTAATAGAATGGTTGATCTAGAAATATTGTCAAAGGGGCATTCTAACTGACATTGAATGCTCTATATGGATAAATCTATTGAGAAATAGTTATAGATTAATAGAATGGTTGATCTAGAAATATTGTCAAAGGGGCATTCTAACTGAAATTGAATGCTCTATATGGATAAATCACACGTTAAAATAGGCAATTTTCAGGTTTTTCAGTCATTTTTAAATGTAGCAATGTTTTGCTCTGACCTTTTATTAGCATGTAAAGCAAAATCAAAATCACAAATTAATTTTTGGAGCAAGAGCACTAACTTTAATGCTGATGGCATAAATTAAATATATTAAGGTGGAATATCAGAGTAGAAAAATTGTAAACCTTGGAGGGTGGCATACAAACTAATGCATCATCACCAAATTCATCTATGACTTCATTATCATCTTTGTCCGTGGGGAGATCCGAGTCAAAAGAGAATACGCCAATAAATTCAATAACATCATTTAGCTTCAAGTCTGATTCAGGAGAGTCATAAATCTGCAAGTTATAACATTAGCATCAAAAAAGTCAGTAATAATTAAAAGAAATGACTTTATAATATGACAGTTACCTTAGAAACTATGAGTTCACCTTAACTAGGCACGAAAATGAGTTTCTTTCAACAACAGGAATTATAGTCGAGTTAGATGTGTTTGCTTCAGTCACCACCTTCTGCAAATTTAATGGTTCAAGAGCCATTCCATTCTCTCTCTGTTAAAAGAAATAATTGGTGAGTAATCAGGGATTCATAGCTTATTTTGCAACAAGCATTACTGGAAACATAATAAGACAGTTGAGTATACGTTCAATGGACCCAGAAAGAAGGGCTTAACAATATGACAAAGCACGTGAATTCTACATACCATCTTTTTAGAATTTGGAGAACCCTCAAAAGCATGGCCTGATTCCTGTCAAGATATGAGTTTCCAGTTAAAACAATATTAATATATTACCATTTTCAAAAACACTAACTATGGGTATATTGAAGGATAGGACACAAGGGTCTAGAATTTTATAATCCACAAAGTTTAAAAATTAAAGCATTTAAACATCCATAAAGATAATATAGTGCAGAGAAATAGAAGTCACATGAAACTGTTAGACCAAAACTTCTTCCACAATAACAAAGCACAGTTTAACATCACAATAACTAGGTCAGAATAGAAATTTACCACCATATCAACATCGCTCATGGTTGCTTCATCCTCCCTATGACGCTTCTCCCTAGATGAAGAAATAACATCTATACATGGGTTTCTTATAGCATCAGGAGAACATTCTACCCACGAGTTCTGCCCAGCAACCTAAGAACAGGAATATCAAAAGGATTGTCAACTAAGCATCTCTTTCACGGTCACTAGCTTAAGTAACAATAGTGGAACAAATAAACATCAAAATAATCAAGGAGAAAACTCACAGGGGTACAATAAAGCAGACGGCGCTCCCATATTAGCATACCTGATGATGCATCCAGAGGACCCTGGGAAGCATCGGCAAACTTATTGGTTTTCCACTTATCACCATCCTGCACCAAGAAAACGGGAAAATGACCACATGTCTAGCCCTTTTCAAACCAAAAGGGAATATCCAAGATCACAATAATCAACCAAAGTTATCTTACAACTAGAGTAAGAAAAAACACCGCATATACCTTATAAGTACCAACGTAGAATTCATTTCCCAACATGTCTTGCACCATACCCCGAAAACGAACAAGAGTGTTGGGCTGAATCCATTTCATCGTTGAAGAATTAAGCAAAGGCACCTGACAAGAAAGATAAAACAATCATACTACAGAAAATCATCAAAATACTAAAATCTATACACAAGCAACTCTCTAAGCACTTATTAGAGAGTATAAATCAACAATTTTCATACATCAGGAGTTAAATTATTCTCATTATTTTTTATTAGAAGGGGCGCAATATCCCTCTGCATCCTCGAGCAAAACTATCAGCTCTTTTGTGAGTCTACTATAACAATCTAAGCAACTGGAACATCATATTTTTTCTGGAATCGACTAGATGTCAAATTATTGAACTTCAAATCAGAAAATCAAACAAATTATAAACGGAAAACACGGACTATGAAGCCTCATTTGAACAAACAATATAAAGTACATAAATGTCAAATATGAACCTGAGACAGGCCTCCATCGTCGAAGATAAACTGCCGGAAAAGGTCGACGGCGCCCCAGTCCTTCCCGTCGAGCTTCGCCGGATCGGAACCAGACGAAACCGCCTTCTCGAACGTCAGTCGGATGGCTCCGAGTGGGTTAGCAAGGCAGTCGTAAGGTAGACCCACCATCTTCAAAGATTTCTCCTTTTCCTTCCTGGTTTTTTTTTCCCCTTTCTTGAATTGCAATCACTACTACGTTGAGGGCTGCAATTGAAGCTAGGGTTGAATATAAATGGCGTCCGACATATTTTCCCGCGCCAAAGCCAACTACGCTGTGGCTTTTCCCGCCAGGCCCTATACCACGTTCCCGCCTATTGTTAAGTTAGAGGTGTTCATACTTTGGCCGAAATTCGTCAAACCGGTCAAACGGGATTAATTTTGTTGATTTGGTCGGTTTGAAAATTAATTTTCATACTGGTAGTTTAGTTAAATTTAGTTTGGTTAAGGTTTGGAGACTCAAACCGGCCATATATATATAATATTATAATTATTTAATATAATTTATAGTTTATTTGTTAAGTTTCTACTTTTTCATACAGTTAATCCATATTTAAATATCTTGGCCAATATACTCTTAGTTTTAGTTCTAATTTTTTTTATATCAAAAATTAACTCATAAGTATTAACATTAAATATTATTTTTTATATAATTTCTTTAAGATAAATTAAGTATGAAAATTATTCATATAACTTTACACGTATCTTTTGATTTTAAATTAAATTATAAATATAAGATTTTTAAAATTAAAATTAAATTATTATAATTAGTAAAAAATAATATAAATCAATTAATTTGTATTTAGGCCCTAGTTTTCTTCAAATTATAGTAAATTATTGAAAGTCGAAACATATTTCATTCCAAATCGTGAAATCGGTCGGACCAAATCGTTTATACGGTTTGGCCGGTTTGGTTTCGAAAAATTATTTGGCCAGTTTAGTTTAAAAAAAATTCGAACTGTACCTATTGGTTTGACCGAATTTTTTCTTCTAAACTCGACCGCGAACACCCCTAGTTAAACCATAAAAATAACTAGTATAGAATTCGAGCGATGTGGTATAATTATATTTATTATTCCCTTCATTCTAGATTAATTGCTTTTGGTAGGGGCGTACATGATTCGGTCCAAAGCGTCCAAACCGAAATAATTTGGCCAGTTAGGCCGGTTTGACAGTTGCAAAAATTGGCCGATCGGATCGTAAGTTTCAAACCGTATTAATTGGTTTGATCCACGGTTTGAGTAGAGAAAACGGGCGTTTGGACCGGACCGGACCGTTTATATTAATAATAAATACTTAGATTTATATTTTATATTAAAAATGTAAATATAGTAGTATATTTAATATAGTGGTTCTAACTAGACTTCAAATTTTATAAGGCATGAGTTCAAATTCTATATGTAACAATATATAATTTTTATTTTTCTCCTACATTTTTATTTGCTTTTTTAATTTGAAAATAAAACTTAAACTATCAAATATTTAATCTCATTTTTATTCTTTTTCTACATTTTAATTTATTTTATGAAATCTAAATTAAACCTTAAACTATCCAATATTTCAATCTCACAATTTTGTTCAAATATCTATTTTTACCCTTATTGTCTTCTTTGTTCTCGTGGTCGGTATGACCATTATCGCATCATAATGATTTGACCTAACTATTATGTTTGAGAGAGTGATATGATCTATTTTTTTATATCATTAATTATTTGTTTTTATTAAGATTGTCTCGTGCTTTGTCGATGAGAGCCAATATTAGTTTTTTTTATTTCCCAAATAAATTGTAACTAAAAATAAAAGATTTTTTACGTTTTGACTTTGCTCGTTAAGATCGTTTTTCAAACCGTTAAACCGGCCGAACCAAATCGTTTTATTTAGTTTAGTTTGGTTTGAAATATTAATATTCGATAACCTTGAATTCCACTTTATATGGGGTATATTATAGCCCATTTTATGAATAACTAGGGGTATAAATAAACCAAACTGTTCGTGAACTACTCGAATCTTAACTCGATAAAAGCTCGTTCGAGTTCGTTTAGTAAAGCTCGTTTATTAAATGAACCAAACTTGAGCATCATAGTATTCGACTCGTGAGCAGGCTCGTTAGCTAAAATTAGTAAGAAATATAAAATAATCACTTTTATAAAAATAATATTTTCATGATTTAAGAGAAACAATAATGATAAATCTATCTACTAATAAAATATATTTAAAATCTTAAATATATTCTAAATTTAAGATTTAGAACGAAGGGAATCTATATATATATTAAAACAATACTGGATGCAAAATATGGTAGGTCTGAGTTGCATTAATTATTCATTAATTCAACTACTTAGTTCATTAATTATGAAATAATTTTAATGATATTCCAAATATAAATTAATATTTAATATTAGTTTTATTAATTAATTAAACATTTTCAAGAAATAAATTTATAAGTAAATCCAATTTCAATTAATACAAGTTGTTTATAAGAATATCTACTGCTCAACTTATAATGTTTTTAATTTCAATGAAGAATATTTAACTTAATTTAATTATAAATATAAATCGATTCAAATTCATCAGCTAATATCAATAGAAATAAATAATTATATACAATTTTTAAATAATTGGAATTACTTTAATTGATAATTCTCATTTTAATTTTTTTAAAAACTTAATTATAAATATGTATATAAACATATAAATATATAAACACATTAGTTTATGATTCGATGTGATTTATGGAATTGAGATATTTAATGATATTAAATTGTTAATGGTTAAACTATTTTTATGTAAATACGTAATCATAAGAAATCTGCATAAATCATGTCCCACGGCCTCAAAGGAAAAAAAAAAATGGATCCCATAAATATGGGATTCATGTATCATATATAATGTAGATATTTTAATTCATGTGGACTAAAATTGTTCCCAAACAAATTGATTATAATATTTGATTATATTTCCATATTAATGCGGACATATCATCTATGATCTCTATTAATTTATTAATTACTCGGTTTAAAAAAGTCAAAATATGTATTGAACTTTGATTTTTATATAATTTTAGTTGATTGAAAATGTATTTGGATTAAGAGATACACAAAATCAACTTTAGTGAGAAAGTAAAAATATTAAACTATAATTAGAGATAAATAAAATCGTATCTTTTTCATATAAAGTTAATTAAATAGTTATCAAAAATATATTTATATATTTAAGGTAACCAATTAATTTTTAAAAAATCCACCATCCATCATTAATATTTAAGTTAAGTACATAAAGAATGGAACAAAATAAAAGCTATAAACAAAATATATTCAATTACGTATTTTATGCAACTTATGAACATAATTTGTGGATTCATTTAATTATTTTCTATAATATGACCAAACTAAATAGTATAAATACCTTAGACACATATCACTCATATATTGTACGGTATGTAAGTGTTTGTATTGAGAAATTCCAGTATAACTTTCTTTACAATATTATCTATGTCTAGGTTCTTATCTGTAATAATTAGTTTGATTGTATTCATTGGCTTATACACTTAGGATAAATAGATGTTACTTTACAAGATTTTGGCTCGGTCTGAGTTGTTCGTCAGGTGTGAATTAAGCTATTGTGAATTCATGTACTCTCAAGCAGAGATGGTCATTCAAGCAATGATCTCATCCAACATAAATGATACAATGATTTTTTTTATTATTATTATGTTAATATAGTTTTTCAATGAAATGTTGAATGAGGCTCTTCTTTGTTCATTGTATAATATTTCAAAAGAATCAATTCTGTTTTATATTTGTTTATTTAGATTCTTAGTGTATTTTCATGTATTCATAAAAATTTGATAGTAATAAAGGAGTGAAAATTTTAAGGTTTGTAAGAAGGAAAAAATCGAGTACATAAAAAATGCATATATATATTTTCTTTATTTTTCCTTTCCTTCAATTTATTAGATGTGAACATCTAATTCGGTATTTATGATTAATTCTAATTGATTTATATTGTGTTTTATTTTCCCTTACATTGTAGCTATTAAAAATTTTATCATATAAATAGTTTTCCCTTAATTATTCTATTCAACTTATAATACTTTTAAAATAAATGATGAATAATTGTAAATATCTTCTATAATGATAAAGCTTTTTGAGAAATAAACAAAGAAGGTGACATTTAAAATGTTTTCCAAATGGATAAGTTTTATTTTTAATATTATGATTATGTCATTAACGAATTATAGTTAATGAAAAAGATTCATAAATAAAAAAATATTACGTTTTCTAAATTTGTTAAGTCCACATAATGACAAATGAAAATGTCGATTATATTTGATTATAGGAAATGAAAATGGAGTTGGTCTTAGTTCTATATTTATTAATTTAATTGCACATGAAGTAATGAGACCAAGAGAGGAAGAAATTACAAATAAATTAAAGTTGCATGATACTTATTCCAACACATTTAATGAACAAAGTGGAGAGAATTATGAAATGAATAAAGTCGAAAGTAGAAGTTTTTTTTTGAATTAAGATAGTAGAAGAGTTAAAATGTAGCATTAAATATTATAATAATCAAAGAGAAAACACGTATTTCGTACTAAGGAACACGAATAGTGAAACTATATTGCCTTAAAATTTTACAAACACGAAAAACATCATGAAATGAATAAAGTGGAGAGAATAATGAAATGAATAAAGTCAAAGTGGAAGAGTTAAAACTTAGCATTGATATTATAATAGTCAAAGAAGAAACATGTATTTCGTACCCAGGAACACAAATAGTGAAACTATATTGCCTTGAAATTTGAACTTACAAACACGAAAACATCATTATGTTGGAAAAAATTAGTACGATGTATGTATTATCGATAAATAAAAAATATCGTATAAAGGCGAACATCATTAAATGAATTATTTGAACATCACAAACGCTATTAGTGGAATGCAAGAGCTATCACTGTAGTGCGAGATCCTGACATGGTTGAATATATTAAAAAATTAATGAGGGAGATCAAATGTATAAACTTTTAACATACGTGACGGTAGTAAATAGCACTTAAATTAATTTGAAATTCAAAATTTAATATGTATAAAAATGCACAAATGCATAGAGTTAAATATCTATTTAATGGTCTCTCATTAGTTCGAGATATTGAGGCAACTAGGGATGTGAATTTTAAATTAATCAATTCCATTTAATAAAAAGATTTTTATCTAAAAGGTTGAGATTTTAAAAGTTTTTCAATATTAAGAAATTGAATGTTTTCCAATTATTCTATAACATTAAAAATTATAAACTATGAAGTGAAACTTATCATATAAATCTCAATTTAGGAGTGTAAGTAGTTAAACGATTTATTTATGATCAATTGAACATGTGTTCAAGTCGTGTTGATGGACTCCTTCCCATTTATAAAGTGGATTATAATTTAAAAATAAAATAATTATAAATTTTATTTAAATTAAAACTAATATTTAGACTTACAAAATAAAATTTACAAATTAATCAAAATAATATATGTCAATATAATATGACATATATACTACATAAATATATTATACTCCACATATTATCGTACAATTTTATGATTTCAAACATTGTAAATATTTATATTATTTGCTTACAAATAGAATATCAAATTTAATATAAATAATTAAAATTTCCACGCATCGCGTGGGTGCAATACTAGTAATAAATATAATTATACCAAAGATTTATAAAGTTCGTTTAGGCTCGATAAAAGCTCGTTTAGGCTCGATAAGATTTAGATAGATTTTTAATATTTAAATATTTATCAATAATGAAAATCTTAAATATATTCTAAATTTAGAAAGTTCGTTTAGGCTCGATAACGTTCGTGAACATCAAAGTATTCGATTAAAAAGCTCGAAACTCAACTCGAAATTCAACGAGTCAAACTTGAGTACGAAACTACTCGATTCGACTCGGTTCGATTACACCCCTATGAATAACCGTTGAAATATGATTGAAGCAACCTATAGAATTTGCAGGTAAACATTGTTTTTTGAATATGTTAATCCCAATATCAAAGTATAATATACAAATTTGGTATCCTATACTATTCGCAAGTGAACCGTTGAAATATGATTGAATATGTTTAAATTTTGTTTTTATAATTATAAATTATTTACAATATTATAAATTTTAAATTAATACGCGTGAGATTAACCTTATTAACCTATTTTTATATACTTAATATATCAACTATTTAAAAGTTAATTAAAATCTTCTTGTTTTCAATCTATGCTTTTAGAATTAACCTTATTATTTTTTGTTATCATTATTATTATTGGCATTTCAATTCTACAATTCAGATTTATTATACCAACATATGATATTGAAATGAATTGAATATGATATTTTATTATTTATCTCTACCACTTTCAAGCAATATTTCACATATAACATTAATTAAATTTTACAGTTCATATTTTATTTTATTTATTTTAACAGGTACGCATTAATTCATTTTAAACATACATCGGTGTCTCCATAAAGTTGAACATGTGACCTTCCGCAGGCAAAGTATTTTAATCACTATAGCTATAGCCCGAGCGAAAGGGATGCAAATCATATTTTAGTAAGTAAAGCATGTGCTCATTCTCATCAAGCACACATCAATTGTAAACTAATAATCAACAGAGATTCACAAAGTAAACAAATTGAAGCTTTCAGTGTGACATCTTCAAATCTTCGTTTATTCTTAAATAGTTGGATGAAAAATAAATTGAACGATAAATTTATGTGAAAAAATATATTTATAATACAATATACATAGTTGATAAAAAAGTGGAATAATTAATCCAATTGAACTATATGAAATGTTACAAATAGAACAAATTGAGAACTTAGATTACACTATGAATAGATTATTAAATGTGAAAAATTAATCAATTCAAAATATTCTACACTAGGACAATAATATATTATTCTGAATTAGTTGACTGTGCTACTAACAATTTAAAATAATTATACATGTGTTATCCTCTCACCAAACAATTGAGTTGATCTAATAATACCTGCAAAATAAGGAAAAATGAATCAACAAATAAATACATATTTTTTCTAATAAAATGCATGCACCTTTAACAATTAATATGAAAAGAGATTCATTTCCCTCATTCCGAAAAACAATATACGTTCATAATGTTTGAGAACACAATGAGTATTCTATTTACACACTTTTTTAGATCATATTGATGTCAATCAATCAATTGATTAAAATCAGCACCTAATGCCCATAATTTTGCCATAATTAATTAACGACAGCTTTAATTTCTCGATTAGTATATTATAGCATTATTTAATCTCAT
>JAPKLW010000731.1:220950-231751 GCA_026898455.1 Plectranthus barbatus
TTGTTGTTTGTGTTGTCGATGAGGATGAGAATGAGAATGTGAATGTGCGATGAAAAATGCTTCTTCGATACCTTCGTCAAGGCTCTGGTGAGTCAGAACCCTTGCAAGAAAGATCCGGCGCAAGTTAGCTCCGGGGGTAGCACGGTTTATCGTTACTGTGCTGGTTCTTGTAGATGATGATGATTCGGATTTATGCTCTTTTTTTTTGTTAATTTGAGAATAAATATAAATTGATGTTTTGTTATTTATGAATAAAAATAGAAATACATATTGCACTAAAGCAACAGTTTCTTGATTATTGGTTAAATTATAAATTTGTTGAGTCGCTAAATGAATTGATGATATAAGATATAATATGCAAGGCACTTAAATGTATCATAAATTGATTAATTAGAGATTTTCCACGATATGAATTAATTTACAATTTTCATAGAATAATGCTATTGTGATATTTATTTTTAATTTAATGGAGGGGAGATGATCATGAACTTATGGGCGATAGGAGGAAAAGAGGTGAGGAGAGGGGACGAAAAATTTATTGTAAATTTATATTTTAAAAAGGGAAAATAGGGAAATATATCCCATCTTTTACAAATTAGGCAAATATATCCTTAAGTTTAACTGTTAGGGAATTATATTCCAAAGTATAGTTTTGTTAGGAAATTTTGTCCTCCTGTGCTGACTAAGCTGTTAAGTGCCATGTGGCGTTGAAGTGGCAGTTGATTCAATGCCACATGACGCCACATCAGCGCCACATAGCAAATGACATGATATTTTTAATTTTAAAATATATAAATATTAATTAAAAATAAAAATATAATTGAAAAAAGTAAAATTTATATAATCTTATTTTACTGTTTTTTCAATAATAATTTAATTTTTAATTAATATTTATATAATTTTATTTTCTTCATTAAATTATTATTAAAATATAAAATTATAAGTTGAGTTATATATATTATATATATACAGAATATAATAATATTTATTTCATTTCGTTCATAAAAATAAATGAATATTTATTTTATATTAAAATATTATTATAAAATAATAATGATAATAATAATAATTTAGATTTTTAATTATTTTAAAAATTACGTGAAATCTGAATTCTTTAAAAAAAATAACAAAAAAAAATCTGAATTTTTATTATAATCATTATTATTTTATTAATAATATTTTAATACAAAAAAGATATTCATTTATTTTTATGAACGAAATAAAATAAATATTATTAATATACATATTGTATATATAATATAAGGAGTATATATAACTCAACTTCTAATTTTATGTTTTAATAATAATTTAATAAAAAATATAAAGTTATATAAATATTTTAATTAAAAATTAAATCATTATTAAAAAAATTAAAATAAGACAACAATTATATATAAATTTTACTATTTTTTGAATTATATTTTGATTTTTAATTAATATTTATATATTTTAAAATTAAAAATGACACGTCATTTGCCATGTGGTATTGAGTCAAATACTACCTCAGCGTCACATGGCACTTAACTGCTTAGTCAGCACACGAGGACAAAATTCCCTAACAGAATTATACTTTGGGATATAATTCCCTAACAGAAAAACTTGGGAATATATTTCCCTAATTTGTAAAAGATGGGGATATATTTTCCTATTTTCCCTTTTAAAAAACTATTCGATTAAATTTTTAAGAAAAAAAATCCACAACATTTATACATAGATATTTTATTTGTGACGGAGAATATGTTTACATAATAAAATAGAACATTGGATATATTTCTAAAAAAAAAAAAAAAAAGGGACAGAATCTCAAGTTTTAGAATATTGGATAAAATTAATAAAAATTGTGAATATTTCAAAAATATACCTTATTAAAAATTATTAATAATCTATAAACTTAATTTTTCAAAAAATTCCATAACCCAACATTACAATTCTTATTTTGTTCAAGATAACTTACAATATTTGTAAATTAAACTTAAAATCCAATAATATAGGATTCCATTTTTTATTCCTAATTTTGTTGAATTATTAGCCGATTACCATATATAGGTCCAGTTCTTAAATTTCTCCATATTCAAGACCTCCCAAAATCCTTTAATTTTCCAGTAATTGTAAAAAAAGAAGAAGGAAAAATCACAATAGCTTAATATCCTTTCAATAGTACTCCTAAAAATTGTATCTTTCCAACCAAACTAGTCTTACTTTATTTAAAAATAAACGATATGAAACGATGATATCATGTCATATTTGATGCAACTAATTAGGACAATAAATAAATAATTACTGTCAAATAAAAGTATTTGACTCAGAAAACCTTAGTATTGCTTGTTTGGGTTTCTATTAGTAATAGAAAAAAAATTCTTTTAACTCTTACTAAAAACATAAAAGAAATTCAATTAAAATAAAAAATATATACTAGAAAGCAATTTTTGTAGGTAAAAGAGGTTAATAGGTTTATTACCACCTATTTTTAATTAGGACTTGTGGCACATTAGTACATTCATAATAATTATGACAATATTTTTTATTTGACTTGTCATTGATTTCATATATACTGGATCAAAATATAATTAGATAATAGACAAATAAATCAATTACAAGAAAAATAAAATAATTTAAAATTTTTTGTATCAAGTTCTTGTCACAGCTCAAGTTAGCTCAGGAGGTAGCACAATTTATCGTTATTTTGATGCTTCTTGTAAATAATATAAATATAAATGAGAATTCATTTCGTGTGAGAAGAAATACATTTGAATTTTTATCGAGACTTTTACATAAAGCTAGTGGATCTGATGAATAATCATGTGACAATAAATCTTGGCAGTTGATTTTGTAGAATATATATAATGGATTATATATTAAGATTAGAAGCTTAATGTATAAATAATAGCAAATGCAGAATTCGAGTTTATGGTGGCTTAATACTATATAATTTTATTTAAAAGAAATATTTTAAAATAAATAAGATCTATATAAGGCAAGACACGTCTATGGTAATAGATAAGATTTTATTTTATTTTATTTTATGGGTATGTTTCACCATGTCTTACTTGAAATTAGACAATTTTAATACTTTGATTTAAAAGTTGATCTCTTGAGAGACGGTTTCATATTTTTTTTTATTGTGACACGGACCTTAATATATCATTTATAATAAAAAATACATTATTTCAATGAATTAAAATACATCATTAGATTCACCTCACAATAAAAATAGTAAGACGGTCTTATCTAAGAGTTTGCATTGATTTAATCAATCACTAAATCAGTATATATACAAATATATAATTCTATTTGTATATTTGTGTAACCTTTATATTTCATCTACTATTTTAATTTTTATAAAATCTATTTAAATAGTCGGGTCTATGATATAAAGAATAGTTTATATTATCATTATACTAATATACAATACTAATGAGTAAAAATAAATATATTTTAAATAATTACTAAAAAATATATTATACATACAATCTTAATAAAATACTATAATTTTGTTAAATATATCTTATTATCATAAAATAATATATTAAATATTTAATTCATGCAACGCACGGTTTGTAAAACTAATATTTATACTGAGAATCTATAGCTAGGTTACAGATTTCAAGTTTTAGATTACGTGGATACATACATATATTAAACAATATAAACCATTCCAACTTCAAGAAGAGAAGCTGGAGGCACCTTCAGAGATACATCTGCTCCCCTGCAGTTTCTTCTCAGAAAATTATACCCAAAATTGATGGCCAGCCTCTTCATCACAGACGAGCCCTGCTTCGCCCGCACGTGCGAATGCCCCAAAATGAACGCGATCCCGGCTTGCTGCGCCTCCTGAAAATCGTGCAGCTCCTCCTCCATCTCCCACGCCGTCTCCCTCTCCCTCTCCGCCTCGTCGTCCACAGCAAACCGGACTCTTCTCTCCATCGGCTCCATTTCGATGATATCCGTCGTCGACGCACTTTCCGGTTCCACGTTCTCCTCGGCGTCAAAGGTCGTTGCGCCGGAGAATGCGACCGTGCCGATCACCGCGAGCCTGCACTCGCTCGACGAAGCACCGGATCTCGAGCAGTCGTCCTCGTTGCTGGATATGTCTATGATGCCGTGTGCCTTGCACCAATCGTAGCGTATGAAGTCTGCGAGCCTGCTCACGAGCTCAGATTCGAACGAGTCGACATCCTGGTGAACGTCACGGTAGCCGTAGCGGACGATGCATCTGTAGGAGCGGTGAGCTGGCGGGCCGACGCGGCCCACCAGGTAACGCTCGGCCGGGGGAACGAACGGCACCGGCACCGATTTTATACATACGAAGACGAGGATGCGGTGGAAGGCCGGGAGGTTAGTGACAAAACGCGAGAAGTTGGCGGGGATGCCGGAGATGAGATCGGTGAAGACAAGGCCAATGCCCGGAACTCGGGCGATGCCTAAGCTCGGACCTAAGGCGAGAAGCCATTCCAAAGAAACCTTGTTGTGGAGGTCGTATTCGTATTTCTTCACAGTGGTGTAATGCCACACAAACATGATGGTGACGAGGAAGAGAGCAAGAAGGATCGGAAGCCACGCGCCTTCGAGGAATTTGATCAAAGAAGCCGAAAAGTAAAGCAACTCGATGGATCCGAAGAATAGCAGAAAACACAGGGCCACAAGGGGAGGCTTGTGCCAGCAAAGGATGATTACCAGTGACATGAGGCATGTTGTTACCAGCATCACCGCCATTACGGCCAATCCTGCGTATGAAACTACTGTGAAAATTATGTCGAATGAAAATTGAGACAACGACAAAGAAGTTACGTACCCGATGCATTTCCCATATGTTTAATGTCTCTAAAGCCGATGGTTACTGCAATGCAGAGGATCATCAGCATCCAGTTGATCTCCGGAATGTATATCTGACCGTGTATCTTCTCCGAGGTGTGGATAACCTTGACCCTCGGAAAGCAGCCGAGTGATTGACTCTGGTTGATGATAGAGAAAGTCCCGCTGATGATTGCTTGACTCCCCACAACCGAAGCTAGTATTGCTACTACAAGTACTGGCCACCTTACACTTTCTGTCCATGAAATCCAACCACTTGCATCAAAGCTAGTCATAATTCATAGTTGAAGCAAGTCATTGTTCGAAGATGGTAAATTTTGAGAAAACAAAGGAAATAATCATGTTATTTGAACAAGTTTTCACAAACTCCAAGTTGAATACTTTAAAACTCAAGTTTGGCTTGTTCCACTAAACAAACTCGAACAAATTTTTAACGAGTCGGGATTTGGAGTAGCTCATGAGTAGTTGGACTCATTTACAACTCGAATTATATATGTATGATGCAAAAATCTCCAACAAGGGAGTGGAGTAATACCTGGAACTGAGACATAAAACCCAATCTTATGGATGGTATGATGGTGCTTTGATAGGTAAGCTGCTTGCCCCATGTATGCCAATATCAGTGCTGGATATACCAGAAAGGTGAAGGCAATCTGCAGCATCATCAAATGCAGTGGATTATAATATCTAATCAAAAACTAGTTCTGTTTTAAATAAATATAGATCTTACTTGAATTGCTGCATATGAGAAATGGCCAAGATCAGCAAACATTGCTTCAGAGCCTGCAATGCAGATTTTATGTAAATTCACATAATTTTGAAAGGGGAAGCAATTCCATGATATAGTAAATGATCACAAAAATGTAGAATCCTACAAATAATGCATGCTGTTATAGTGAAAGAAGCAAATGCAAACTTGATCTAGATTCCAACTTAAACCAGTTCAACTTGGACAGTAAAACTTTTCTAAGAAAAAGAGAACACACAACTATGTGTTGATGGCTTTCGGGTTGACCCTGGTAACAATAACAAAGGAGGAGTCCGTAAAAACTTAGGATCCGACGCCATGAAAGGCATACATGCTATATCAAAGAATATTACCTGTAATGCACAAAAGAATTCCACCCAGAGACATCCATCCTCCTTTTCTTGTCTTCTTCAAAAATCTTATCATATAAGATGGGGAAAGCGCTTGATACACGTGCCGATTCCAATGGAAAATATTATACAGGCCAAGAGCACTTATGCATAACAACCAAACCAGGATGATTGGTGCAAAGACGAAGCCAATGCGATGGGTGCCATAGTGTTGTAAGGCAAATAGGCATACTAATATGAAGCAAGTAATCGGAACCATTGCATCTGCAGACGACAAATTGGTATGTCTGTAAAGATGACTTGAAGCAAACATCAAGCAAGTTACAAACTAGTTTCAAATTTCATATATAACTATATTCAGTCTTCAACCAAGCTATCAACAAATGAAAAAAATAGGCAGAGTATAATGAAGCAACATGGAATGGGAAGGTCAAAAAAAAGAACAAGGAGAAATCACTATGATAAGAACCAGATTGGCAGATTCCATATTATACAAAATAAACTAACAACTACAACAGATTGTCCAGTCATAATCTATATAATCTTGAGTTTCCCATGCAGGATTCATGTAATTCAAAGTAATGTTTTATGGTTATATATAGTTTGTTCCTCCACACAGCTATAAAAAAATATATATAGTCATTTGATGTTTGAGAAAGACTTTTTATTTTGTCCTTATAAATGAGTTCATCTCTAAGATCAACTGTGTTATGAATATTGGAATTGTTAAGTCTGAGGGGTCTCTAAGAAGATATTTTTCATTGTTTATTTATAGTTCCTATTTATTGTTTATTCCACATAGTTCTTACTTGATTTTTGCACTGCATTCTCTCTCTTTCATTTTCTTTTTTTTTTATTTATTGTTCTGGATATTCTTGACTCTATCAGAGTCTTTCAATGAAATTTAGCACACAAGGTAGACAAGGCATGGCCCATAGTATGGTATCTGGTCTTAATCAAGTTAAGGATAAGAACAAATGCATTTATAGCAGAGGCACCTAACATGGAACAGACATTACTAACCTTTGTTTCCCCTCCATAATATACTATATTCTCCCTTCTCAAAATCTCATGTAATACATTTCCTGGATTAAGATAGAAATTGAAGCACTTTACAGTATAAATTCTCCCATAGATGTTATTAAACCAAGTTTTGATGATATTAAGAATTGATCGCTCCCTTGAGTAGCGATTTTCGAATGGTTTGAAAGTATATTTAACCATGCTTCTTGGCAAGTCAAGAACAGTACTATGAGCCTAACTGAATATATATAATTGATCACATTCTTCATCTTTGATGTGGATCCCTTAGATTTTGTTAATGGATAAAAAACCGAACTGCGGTAGAAAGAATCATGAAAGAAGCTTACATTGATGGTGATCCTTGGACATTGATAACTCAATACCAGAAACTGCAGAAAACACTGCAGGATGCAGATGCATATTATCAGTTACCGCACACCTAGAGCTCGTCACGAAAGCAGAACACGAAATAGTTAGTCCAGTTAACTTGCCAGATATTGCTGGAGTTAGCAGACCATCTCCAATGACCATACAAGTGCCCAGTAGGACAAGAATTAGCAAAGCAATGTGCAAGGATTTGTGATTCTCAAGAACTGTTTTCACCCTTGAGCTGTTCTTGGTTGCCGGAGGCGGCTCGAGTTTATACGTGGAGAGAGCTTCATCGGCAACTTGCCGGTTGGGGAGGAGGCTAACTTTAGCATGCCTGCATATCAAGGAATACAGAGCAAAAGTACCACCTGCAACAACCAAGTTAAATTCATCATCAATATGTTTAGAATTGGTAGAAAATCAAGTATTCTATCAGTTTTACCTTCTCCATTGTCATCAGCCCGCAGCACTATGAAGACATATTTGAACAGAGGGACCAGGGTTAATGTCCAAAACACGAAAGATAGAACACCAAATATCTCCTCATTTGTTTCAGAGTGATGAATGTCTTCGGCAAATGTACTCTTGTATACGTAGAGAGGGGAAATGCTAAGGTCACCATAGACTACACCAAGACTCTGGTAAGCTAGTAGCAGAGTGGCCTTCCAAGAATCCTTCTGAAATCCCCCCCCCAAAAAAAAACAGCAACAATGTGAGCATATTCGTTCAATTTCAAGAATGTACCCACAAAATTCAGAGAACTGATAACAGACTCAACTAATCTGATGAAATAACTGTTACAAATGCGAAAAAAAATAAAACTTTACTAACCTTTGGATTGTTCCAGCAATTTCCATAGCTGAGATCCATTGACATTGAATGGAACTATGGTGAAACCAAGGAAAAGTTAGGTGTAGATCTTAACTAAAGTAAATACCAAAGTTGGCATACCCTTATAGGAAAAGGGAAGGCCAAGCTGCCCATGAGCTAATGTTTCACAAAAAACATCAAAAAAGAAAAATACCTACTCATAAATCTAAAATACCCCAATAACTAAAATGCACCCAACTTTTGCCCGATTCTCAGTAATCCCATGTGGAGCACTAGGCCTTCCAACAATTTCTATCACTCAATGCTTGCCCCCCCATAAAATAAGCAAGAACCAACTGAAACATGGAGCAACCGAGCAAGGAGTAATAATCAGATAAAGATGGGCTAAGTTTCAAATGCGATAAGTTAAACCATTTATGCTGCTCTCTCACACGACAAATATTCGAGTCATACGAAGTTGGTAAAAAGTGAAAAAAAGGTCAAAAGTTAAAACAAAAAAGACACCGAAATGTACTAGTGCTACAAGAGAATGTACAGTACAAAGAGTGTGGGGGCGAGAGAAAGAGAGAGAGGGGTGGAGAGAGCCAACAAACATCACGTGATTTAACTAAAATTTATCAAATCAGTCGCACCTAATTTAGTCCCACAATAATTAAGCAAATTCTATCATTCTGAGCATCACCAAAGTAGATACACTTCAGCATATATATTATACACAACTTGCATTTTCTCTTTAAACAACTTCAACCGATGACCGACAGGAGAAAATTCCCACCAACATTCAGGAATCATAGCATTAAAATATAAAGAACCAACAAATATAAGCAAAATCTTTTATTCGAGCAAATGGGTAACATTAAAAATGATAGCTTTCATTCAAAGAAAGCTTTTAATATGCTTATTTCCACATTTGAATTTGAGTCGAACGCAAAAAATTGAAAAGGGCTTGCAAGAAAACTTTGTAATGCCACAACCATTACCTCCTCCTTCAATTAACTTTACCCTTCCCGCAAGTTCGAGAAGGGAGACAAAGACTGGGTTAAAATAAAAGAGAAGAAAAGGTAATGATTTCCCATTGAAAAGTTTGTATCAAATATTTGCTTTTTTTGTAAAAAGTATTTATCTGGTTATGGGCCGCATCAACACATGATAAGAACATGGACCCCTCTGTGTAATTAAAGCGTGGTCCATGTTCCTGCCGTCCTTGCTACAGCGCCATCCCTCTTCGAATCCACATTCAGGACTTGCGAAAATCTCGATTTGGGTTCGTCAAAAAGCAGATTTGCATGCTTCAGCAGAGCGAGTAGAGAAGGAGAGAGAGATGTTTGTGATATCAAGTGCAGCCTTTTTTCCTTTTCGTTTTGTACATGAGAATTTCGAAATTAAGAGAGTGATCGTTGGTGTTCTTGAGTTTAATCATGCAGTTTCTTACATCTTTCAATTATGATAATTCTGCATTAAACAATTACAGACAGGGTCAAATTTTAAAATAGCAAAAATAACTGTACAAAAATAAATTAAAAAATCACTATCTAGAGTAGGGGTGTGCACGGTTCAGCCGAAACCGGCCAAACTAAATTAATTTGGTCGGTTTGACTGGTTTGAGAAAAATAATTGGCGGATTGGTTTGAAAAATCTCAAATCAGATGATTTGATTTGACCGACGATTTGAAGGATGAAACCGGCTGTATAAATAATATAATTTTAAATATAATAATGATAATAAAACATTATTTGATAGAAAGCTAAAATGTCAATTATATTGATATATATGTCCGATGATTATATTCTTTCGAAATGTAATAAATCAACTTATATTTAATTGTTTCTTGCAACCATAATATTATTTATTTATTACTTATCACATATTTATAATTAATGACAAACGAGATATATTTATATTAGTTTTATTTTGTGTATCATTATTTCATTAATATCTAATAATAAAATTGATATACAAGTTTATTTTTTGTAATATTATTAATTGAATAATCTTCAAACCGCATAAACTAGCCGAACCAAAACGTTTTAATATGGTTTGACCGATTTGTTTTAAATAATTATTTGGCTGGTTTGGTTTGTGAAAATTTCAAACCGTACTTATTGGTTTGGTCCGTACTTTGCCCCTTAAACCAGCCAAACCGGACTGTGCACAACCCTAATCTAGAGATATTTTTGTACAATTTTCCTAAAATATCACCCAACCATTCAATCATCTATTTTTTATTTATTTCAATTTTATTTTTTATTATCCACCGAAAATATGATTGCACATATATCAAACTATTAGTAAATTATTTCGATTTCAGTTCAATTAAGATTTTCTCAAACTCAATTATTAAACGAATTAAAATTGAGTTTTATAATATTTAGCTTGTGAGCTTACTATCTATATTTAGTATAGAATATGAAATTTTTAATTTTACAGAAGGGAAAACACGGAATTTTATCCAAAAGGTTTTCATTTCTCGGAATTTTATCCAAAAATTTATCTGTTAGGGGATTTTATCCAAAAAAATTATGTTTGGGGATTTTATCCAATTTAATTGACATTATTTTTTTTAAACGATAAATCACCCGTTAAATTCAACATAATGTCCACGTCGCGTTCAACTAATGTTTACGTGGATTATTAATGAGTTGGAGACTACACGGAATTTAACGGGTG